>PVJH01002331.1:0-172169 GCA_004026705.1 Nesogale talazaci | reverse complement strand
CAGGAGGTCAGCGAATGAAGACCCGGAATAAGCTTAGCTTGGGGCTTAAATACCCTGCTCATAGGCGTGGCTCTTCAGGACTGGTGCAGAGGCTCTATTGCGTCACGGGCAGCTCCCGCGTAGGCGCGGTGCATCCTGTTTACAATTCTCAAGCCATGGCTCGGGCGTGGTCCGGCGCCATCTTCTAATGGCGTCCACACTTGAACCCTTGGTATCAGCTCCTCATTTTCCCCTTCCTTCCCACTCCTATCCCTCAAAACCCTTGATAATTTATAAATTATTGTTATTTTTCATGTCTTACACTAAATGATGGCTCCTTTCACCCACTTAACTTTAGTTCATCTCCCAGGGAGGGGTTGTTTGTAGATCATTGTGATCCATTCCCCTTTTCTCCCCCACCTTCCCATTTACCTTGTTGGTCCTGAGGAGTTTATCTGTACTGGGTTCCCTGTGTTTCCAGCTCTTATCTCTGCCAGTGTACATCCTCTGGTCTAGCTGGATTTGTAAGGTAGAATTGGGATCAAGATAGTGGGGGTGGGAGTAGGGGGAGGGGAAGCATTAAAAGGACTAGAGGAAAGTTGTATGTTTCCTCGGTGATATACTGCACCCTGACTGGCTTTTCTCCTCCCCATAACCCTTCTGTAAGGGGATGTCCAGTTGCCTATAGATGAACTTTGGTTCTCCACTCTGCACTACACCTTAATTCACAATATGATTTTTTTCTTTGATGCCTGATACCTGATCCCTTTGACACATTTATCACACAGGCTGGTGTGCTACTTCTATCTGGGTTTTGTTACTTTGAAGCTAGATGATTGCATGTTTATGTTCAAGTCTTTAAGCCCCCAGATGCTATTCTTCTGATAACTGAGCACCATCAGCTTTCTTCACCACATATGCTTTATCTTGTGTTGGGAAGGTGAGCATCATGAAATGTCAGATTAATAGAACAAAGTGTTCTTGCATTGAGGGAGAACTTGAATAGAGGCCCAAGGTTTATCTGCTACCTTAATAATAAACCTATAAATATATGAACATAGATTTATTTCCCCATCATATATAAATACATTTACATATGAACATGCCTATATTTAGATCTCTATAAATGCCCTGTGACACCCCCCCACCTTTGTCCTTTCTTCTATTTCTTTTTACTTTCCTCTTGTCTCATTATCATGTTCAGCCTTCATTTGAGCTTCATTAATTCCTCTTGGTTACATTGCCCTTAATCAATCCCTACCAGACCTCTCATACCCTCCTTGCCACTGATTTTGGATCACTTGTTCACTTGTCCTAGGTTGGTCAATACTACCTCCTTTCCCCAACTTCCTCCTCTCTCATGTGCTCCTGGAACCATAAGTCCTATTGTTTTCTCCTCCAGACTGATCATCCAGCCTAAAATATAGAGATAGTACTTCAGAGATAATAATATGCATACAAAAAAGCAAGTGAGTGAAATAAAGCAATAAAAGAAAGCAAAATGACAACAAAAAAGTGCCAAAAATTAATTCATTAACTAATTAAGCAATTAATTAACTAAAATAAAAACCTATAAATAGTTCAAAGTCTTTTTGTTGACCTTTAGGAGTATCCTCCAATAGAGCCTGATGGCGTTCCATGCCATGGCCCCAAAGTCTAGCCTTGGCACTCCCTTGGCACCTCCATGCTCTGCTGCCTCTGCTCCTATGCCACACACTCTTATCATATTGCCTTGGTGTGGTGGAGTCAGACTGAGTGAATTCTGACGCTGTGTTTCCAGTGTTGTCCCCTGTAGGGCCATGGGTCAGCAAGGGATGTCGTGTCTCCTAGTGGGGCCCGTCATATGAACTGCTATGTGCACTGGCTGCCCTCAGCTGGGATATCATCCTCCAGGTTTGGTGGGCCAGGTTGCACTCCACTCTCTCTTTCTCTCCCTTCATTTGCACCCGTGTTCTGATCAGACATGTCCCACTCCCTAAGCTGCAAGCTTCAGTGTTGTCTTCTAAAGTAAATTCTTCTGGTGGGAGTTGGTGCTGTCCATGCAACTGGGATGGGGGCTGCGCCCTCAGACCCCTTCACTTGCTCTCTGCTCCTTGCCAACATGTTGCAATCATAGCCCAAAACAGTGGGTTGACAACTGGTCGCTCTTTCACTGTGGATATATAAACAATATCTTCCCATTGACTTGGTTAGTGCCTCCTTCCCTGCTACACATTCCTATCTTATTTCCCCCCTGCTTTTCATTTTGCTACCATATGTATCCCTGGATTTGGTGTGGCCTCTGAAATACTACCTGGACCTGACCCCAGAAATGTGTGTATACAGTAGCTTTTTTCCTCTGCCCCTTTGGCATTTTTATTTTTAAGCTTACGTCAGCAAACTCATGTTGCACTTGTCCTTTTGTGCTTGGCTTACTTCACTTAGCATTATTTCCTCTAGTCCGTCCCATGTGGTGATCTGTTCATGCATTCATCACTGCTTTCAGTGATAGTTGTACATACGTGCCACATTTTTTAATTCATTCCTGATTTGATGGAAATTTAGGTTGTTTCAAACTCCTTGCAAATGTGAACTGTGTGTCATGATGAACATTGAAGCCCAGCTGCCTGGCCAAACTTTTTTTCTCGCCTCTTCTGAGTTTATGCCCAGTAGGGGGATGGCTGGTTCATATGGAAGCTCAATTTCTGTCTGTTTTTGAAATTGCCAAATTGATTTCCAAAGTGGCTGTGCATACCTACAAGTCCAATCAGCAGTGGGTGGCATTTCCTATCACACCACAGCCCCTCCAACACTTGTTGCTTTCTGATTTTTTGAACTGGAATATCTTTGTGGGTTTTAGATAGTATCTCATAATTGTTTCAATTTGCATTTATCTTATGGCTAATGGTTGGGCACGTTTTCTCATATGTTTATTGGCCTTTGGGTTTCTGTCCTTGTGCAACTTCTGTTCAATTCCTTTTACCACCTCTTCAGTGAGCAGTTAGTTTTCTTATTGTAAGGTAGCAAAATATTGTCAATTTTAATAAGGTCTTTGTTGGGTTGCTAAAGATGTTTTCCCAGTCTGTAGACTCTTATTATACTCTTGGTGATTTTTTTCAATGTACACAGGTAATTTATCTCCAGTATATCCCACTTGTCAAGGTGTGCCTCCTTTGTTTGTATCCTTCCCTATTTCTAATTGCTCTGTGCCAAGGTTCTCAGGTTTATCCCAATTGCCTCATTAATGTCACCAATTGTTTGAAGTTTTACTGCAAGGTCTTGGATCCATCTTGAGTTTATTCCTGTGCATGGAGTGAGGTAAGGGTTTTGCTTTATTTTTCTGCATGTAGATATCCGTTTTTTTTTCTAGCACCATTTATTGAAGAGAATATCAACTTCTTATTTGATATTTTAAAGGATCCTTTTCAAAAATCAGTTAGCTTTGTGCTGATATTTTTACTTCTGAGTCTTCAGCTCTTTTCCATTGTCTGATTGTCTGTCATCATACAAGTGCCACATTGTTTTTCTTCTTTGCCTGGATAATATGTGCTAAGGTCAGGTAGAGAAATGCCTCCCAC
This sequence comes from Nesogale talazaci, assembly GCA_004026705.1. Taxonomy (NCBI): domain Eukaryota; kingdom Metazoa; phylum Chordata; class Mammalia; order Afrosoricida; family Tenrecidae; genus Nesogale; species Nesogale talazaci. The sequence continues at coordinate 168,633 of PVJH01002331.1, read as the reverse complement.
TTTGTCCTTCTTCTTGGGAAGTTTTATGCTGATTCTAGGCTTTTTCACTCCCCATATGAAGTTGGTAATCAGTTTTTCCAATTCTTTGAAGAAGGAATGTGATATTTCTATTGGGATAGCATTAAGCTTATAGAGTGCCTTAGACAGAACAGAACTGGTATCTTTACTCTATTGAGTCTTCCAATCCACAAAAGGTATATTCTTCCATTTGTTGAGGTTACTTTTTGTTTCTTATAGTAATGAACTATAATTTTCATAGTACAAATCTTTAATTTTTAAAATCAGCATTATCCCAACATATTTCACATATTGCTTGGCTATTGTAAAGGCTACTATCTTTTTAATTGCCTCTTCTTTGATCTTGTCTGATGTGTATAGTAGACCGATACACTTCTGGACTTCTGTTGCCATATTCCTCTAATGCTTCCAACACTCCAGTGTGGGGAATTTTCAATGTGTGGAATTATATCATCTCTGAATAATGATAATTTTGTCTATTCTTTACCCAGATGAATACATTTGATGTCTGTTTTTTCTCTTATGTGGGTAGACAGGACCTCCAGTATGATATGAAATAAGAACGGATAACAGGGCCAACCTTGTCTGGTCCCCTTTTTCAGTGGAATTGTTTCGTCTTTGCTCTACCACACTGGCTGTTGGTTTTTCATATATAGTTTGTATTTTCTTGAGGAATTTTCCTTCTATTCCTATCTTCTTGAATACCTTAAACAAGAATGGGTGTTGGATGTTGTTGAATGATTTCTCCACATCTATCAATATCATCATGTGCTTCTTATCATTTTCTTGCCAATAATACTAATGTTCTTTCATAAGATGAACTATTGCTGCATCTCTGGCATGAATCCCACTTGGTCACTGTGAATTATCATTTTTATGTGCTTTTGTATTCTACTGGCCAGGATTTTGTTACAGATTTTTGCATCGATGTTCATTAGGATATTGGTCTGTAGTTCTCAATTCTTTTGTGATACTTGTCCACTTTAGGTATCATAGTTATACTAGATTCCTACACTGAGTTTTCCATCTTTTTCTACATTCTGGAAACATTTGTGTAGGATTGGTGTCAGTTCTTCCCTGTGGAATTCTCCTGGAAAATCTTTTGATCGGGGAATTTTTTTAGCTGGTAATCCTTTAATAACCTTGTCTATTTCTTCCACTGCTATGTGTCTGTTGCGGTTCTTCACATACATCTGGGATTGTTTAGTGAGGGAATGTGTCTTCAAGTATTGTCCATGTTTCCAAGTTGTTGAGCTTGATGGAGTACAGGCCTTAATAGTACTGGGTAATTATCCTTTTGATTTCATTATGGTCCATTGTAATGTCCCCTTTTAATCCCTCATCCTAACTACTGATATTTGCTCCTTCCTTTCATTGGTTAGATTTTCCAGGGGTCTATCAATTCTTTTAATTCTTTCAAAGGACCAACTTTTATCTGCATTCATGAATCCCATAGTTTTCTTGTTTTCTATCTCCTGTCTCTCAGCTCTGATTTTTATTATTTCTATCCTTTTGTTATTAGCAGGACTGTTCTGTTGACTCTGCTCTAATTGGTGTACTTTTTGTGCCAGCATTTCAACCACAAGCTTCTCTTCTTTTCTTATGTATTGCTCTCAACCTTCCTTTGAAAGATGCCTTTCCTGTATTCCAAAAGTCTTGGTACATCATATTTTCATTTTCATTGATTTCTATAAATTTCCTCATTTCATCTCTCATCTTTCCCAATACCTACTCCTTTTCCAATAAAGAATTACTCATCCTCCAACTGTTTGTCCTTGCTTTCTTTACCATCCTTCTGTTGATTTCCAACTTTATGGCTCAATAGTCAGAGAAGTCTATATAATCTCCATGTGCTTGAATTTACTCGATAGACTTGTTTCCCAGCATGTGGTCTACATTAGCATGTGTCCTGTGGGCTTGAAAACAATGTGATTTTTTTTTTTGCATTTGGGTGGAAAGTTCTGAAAATATCTACCAAGTCAAGTTGTCCAGTTGTGCCATTTAGCTCTTTGACCTCCTTGTTGAATTTCTTTCCCAATGATCTGTCTTTTGCAGAGAGTGGCATATTAAAGTAACTTACTATACTTCTTGAGACTATGATTTCTTTTTGATCTTTGGGAGTGTTTGATTTATGAATTTTGTGAGTTTCTCATTGTGATTGTATATATTCATTGTGATAACTGGTTTTTGGTATACTGTTACTGTGAGTAATACATAAGGCTCCTCCTTGTCTCTTGTTATGGCCTGTACGTTGAGATCAATTCTGTCAGATATTAAGATCATTACCTGTGCTTTTTTTTGCAATGCCATTTGCTTGCTATATGTCTCCAACCTTCAGTTCTCAACTTGTTTTTGTCTGCAAACTTTAGATGTGTCTCTTGTCGGTAGTAGATCAATGGGTTATGTTTTCTGAGCCAGACTCTGCCTTTTAATGCCGGAATTCAGGCCAGTGATATTCAGTGTTACTACATCCATCTGTGGACTCTGTCTAGTCATTTTGTTATCTTTGGTGTTGGGTGTTTCCTATCTACCTACAGATAAGAATCTGTTTGTGGTGTGCGTGTATAGTTCATTTTTGCCGTATTCCCATTATTGGACCAATGCTATCTTGAAAGCTACTTTCTCTTTGATGCCCTCTGAGTCGAGTTGTTCTATATGATGGTCTCTTATTTGCACTTTGCGAGACTTGATTTTCTGTCCATACTGGATTGGCAAGAATCTTTTGTAGGGCTGGGTTTCTTTTTATGTATTCTTTGAGTTTTTCCTTATCTGGGAAGACTCTTAGTTATCCATTGATCTTATTACATAATTTAGCCAGATATAGTGTTCTTAAGTTTGTATTATTTTCCTTCAATTTTTGAAATATATTATTCCATTCGCTCCTCTTCTTCATCATGTCTACTGATAGGTCTGAACATACTTCTAATGGGGTACCTTTATACATGACTATTTTCTTTCTTTTTTTGGCAAGGAAATTTAATTTCATATAAACAACAAAATGACAAACCCCAAACTCAATCCACAAACATACTGATTCAGAAAATATCGGGGGGGGGGGGAAAGCTAAAATCAGAAAACATAATATTTACTAGCCTTATTTTTTCTAGATCAACATAGTGGAGTATTGCTAAAACCTCTCAGAAGAATACACAGTCTCGTCAATGACATAATTGATTATTTGTGACATCCAGACAGTAATATTTCAAACAAGTTGATGAATAATATGCTTGATAAAATAAAAATAAATATGACTAAGATGATCTATGTTGTACTTCAGAAATAAAAAAAAGTACAAAATCAAAATTCATTGGATGGTTCATAACCCTGTGTTCAAAGTAATGTGCTTATAGAATTTTTTTAAAATAACTTATGAAAATCTTTAAGAATCATTTTCCCAGAAAAGACATGATAGCTTTTTGTAAGCTAGCTTTGTAATCTATTTATCAGTTATAAATTATGCCTTAACTGCTTCCAAGTAATGGATAACGATATCACAGACTGCGCCATCAAAATTTTTATATCATAACCTGCCTAGTTTTTCCCCCTAAAATATCATCTGACAATTTAAAGCACAAATTTAACAAAAAATTCATGGAACAATGTAAAAGACCTATGACAGTTGAAATTACTTTGGAACTATAGAACAGAGAACACTAATGCTACCTGATTGATGTCAATACTTCTTTCTTTTCAATAATTTTTGGGGGGGCTCTTACAGCTCTTATAACATTCAATATATCCTTTGTATCAAGCACATTTTACACATGTTGTCATCTTCATTCCAAACATTTCCTACTTGAGCCCTTGGTATAAGCTCCTCTTACCCCCTCTTTTTTTAAAAAATCATTCCTTTGGGGGCTCATACAACTCCCATCACGATCCACTGTATGCATTGTATGCATACCATATTTACACAACTTTTGCCATCATCACCCATGAAACATCCTCCTCCACTTAGGCCCCCAGAATCAGCTCCCCATATTTCCCCTCCCCCCCATAAGCCTTAATAATTTACACATTGTAATTACTTTTTCACATTGTACTTAGTCTGCTGTGTCCCTTCACCCACTTGCCCACTGTCTGTATTCCAGAGAGATCATATGTATATCCCTGCAATTGGGATATCCCTCTACCCTCCCACTGCCTCCCAGTATCACCACACCAACCACTGGTCCTGAAGGGATCATCTGTCCTGAATTCCCCATGTTTCTGACTCTAGTGTGCATCCCCTGGTCTAGACAGGTTTGTAAGGTAGAACAGGGATCCCTATCTGCTCTTATGAGCTTCTTCTTTTCATCATAGTTGGATAATTTAACTATTATGTGCCTTGGTGACTTCTTCTTGGGATTCAGTCTGAGTGGTGTTTTGTCAGCCTCCTGAATGGCTGCCTGATTTTCCTTTAGTAAGCTAGGAAAGTTATCCTCTAAAAATTCCCTCACTTTGGGGAGTGAGATATGCCTGACCAGAGCACATGAGAACAAATGAAAGGGGAGGAAGAGAGTATGACGTGCATCCTGGCCCACCGAACCTTCAGGACAATAATCCCATTCAGAACAGCTACTGCACAAAGAGGACTACACGGCTGGCCCCATTATGAAATACGGCTACCTTCACAGACCCAAGGCCTATTGGGGCCAGGAAGAAGAAGCAGGGTTAAGATTATACCCTGTCGGACTCAACCACACCAATGCAAAGCACTAAGTGTGGGCAACAGAGTGTAGAGTCACAGATGGAGTGTCAAGGATATATGTTGGGGCCAGGGTATTGGAACCCCATCCAAATGAACCAGGGGTCACTCTAGGAGGTCAACTATAGACCTTGAACTTTATACAGGTTCTTATATTGCTATTATTTTTATTATTCTTTTACATATTGTATGGTACATTGAGGGGGTTTCTTGCTGTTGCAATCATTGTTTTATTTGCTTAAGTTGCTCTATTTTAGGAGACCTTTCTTGTACATATTGTTACCTCTACAGGTCTATCTAGACGAGATAGACTGGACAAAGAGGTTGGAGGCAAAAATGAAAGGCCTGGTGGTTCCAGGGTAGGGGACATTGAAGAGGGGGAGGAGGGGGAAAGGTGGTGATGTCGACCAGCCCAGGAAAAAGGGAATAACAATTGATACAAATGCAGGGACAAGGTGGGTGAGAGAAGGCCAGTAGGGATTTATTATGACTAATGTAACAGAGAAAAAAAATACTGAAACCCAAATTGAGAGTGAGCATTATAGTGGGACAAGAGGAAAGCAAATGGAACTAGAGGAAGGAACTGAGGGATAATGAACATTTATAGAGGTTCAAATACAGGTATGTACATACCGGCATATATTTATAAGTGAGGATGGGGAAAGAGATTAATGTGTATACTTATTGGGTTAGTAGTAGGACAACAGATGGGCATTGGACCTCCACTCAAGTATCTCCTCAGTTCAAGAACACTTTGTTCTATTAAATTGGCATTCCAAGATGCTCGCCTTTCTGACATGATAACTGAAGGCAAATGTGTGCATAAGCAAAGGTGGTGGAGAAAGCTGATGGTGCCCGGCTATCAAAAGATGGAGCATCTGGGGACTTAAAGGCTTGAAAGTAAACAAGCAGCCATCTAGCTCAGAAGCAACAAAGTCCACATGGAAGAAGCACACTAGCTTGTGGAATCATGAGATGTCAAAGGGATGAGATATCAGGCTTCAAGAACTAAAAAGCACAACATTGCATGCTCACTTTCCTGATATGATCCCTGAGGACAAATGTGTGCATACACAAATGTGGTGAAGAAATGTGATGGTGCCTGGCTACCAAAAGATATAGTGTCTGGGGACTTAAAGGCTTGCGTAAACAAGCAGCCATTCAGCTCAGAAGCAATAAAGCCCACACAAAAGAAGCACACCAGCCTGTGTGATCATGAGGTGGTGAAGGGATCTGGTGTCAGGCATCAATGAGCTAAAATTATATTATTATTATTAATGAGGGGGAGTACAGATTGGGGACCCAAAGCCCATCAATAGGTGAGGTGACATCCTTTTGCAGAGGGGTTACAAGGAGGAGATGAGCCAGTCAAGATACAGGGTAGGAGCTATGAAATATGCAAACTTCCTCTAGTTCCCATGCTGCCTCCCACCCACTATCATGACCCCAATTCTACCACATAAATCCAGCTAGACCAGGAGATGTACAGTGAAGTTGGAAACATGGGAAACTTAGGATAGTGATCCATCAAGACTAATAATAGGAGTGGTAGTACCAGGAGAGTGGAGGGATGGAGGAATAGAAAGGGAGAACCAACTTCAGGGATCTACATGTAGCCTCCTCTCTGAGACACGGACAACAGGGAAATGAGTGTTGGGACACATTGTACAGTTTACAGGATGAAAAAAATAATTTGTAAATTACTAAGGGTTCAAGGGGAAGAGGGGGAAGAAGGGTAATATAGGGAGCTGATAATGGGGGCCTGGAGGGAGGGAGAATGTTTTGAGAGTGATGATGGCAATGGGTGTGTAAAAGTGGCCTGCATGCAACTGATGTTGTTAGGGATTTTGATGGGAGTTGTATGGGCTCCCAATAAAATGATTCATTAGAAAAAGGAGGGGAAGGGAAAGGGGAGGGTTTTTTTTTGATGTTGTTGTTATTTTTTTAAACAGGAGCTTGTACCAAGGTCTCAAGTGGAAAATGTTTGGAAATGTATGTGGCAATATGTGTGCAAATGTGCTTGATACAAATGATGTACTGAATGCTGTAGTAGCTGTAAGAGCCCCCAATAAAATTTTTAAGCACACACACACACACACACACACACACACAAATTCCCTCACTATTTTCACTTTATTCTTGTGTCTTGTTCCAGTAGCCCATTTTTTCTAATGTTTTTCCTCTTCATAGCATCACACATGGCTCCTAAGTTTTCTTAAGCATCTCTATCTTATTTGCCTGCTTTGCCCATTTTTTGTGGTCTGCTTTGTTATCCTGTGGGTCACTGGTGTGATTCTAGGTCTCCTCAAGTCTTTTGGCAAATTTTTTCAATTTGCCACTGGATTTTTTAATTTCATTCTTTAAGTCTTGTCTTTCCCTCTACTGCATTGCCCTTTTCTCCTCTGTCATATTATCCTTTTTCTGCTTTGCTTCCCTCTTATTCTCTATGATTCCTAGCAGCATTCTGAAGCTTTATTTCTGTGGCAGGTCAAAATCTACTTCTATGTACATTGTTAGGTTCATGACTTCTTCTAGCATTTTCTTCTGTTTCTCCTGGTTTTGCTGTTGTTGTTGTTGTTGTTGTTGTTGTTGAGGCTGTTGGGATTGGTTGTTTCTGTGTTGTTTTAGAGGAGCCTGGAGTCATCTTCCAGAATTAAAGAGTAATGGGCTTTATCTTGGGGGACTTGTATGAGTGTTTCTACAAACTACCTGCAGATAACAGCACTGGGGAATTTGGCAACTGTTGTATCTTCCTGTAGTTTCACTCTTACCCTAGCCAACCAGTAGTCCTTTATTTGGAATGTGAGTTGGATAGCTGTCTCATGAGACTGGTGGTTGTGGGCCCACAATGGTGGCATTTCACTAGCAGATATCTAAGTAAGCCATCGTGGTTTGTCACATGGTGCTTGCAGCACATTGGGTGGCATTTGGTGTTTCCCTCTGTAACTGGAGTGCTGTAGAGGGCATGTATTCTCCTTGATGTAGAGCACTGTAGCTGGTGTGTGGCATTTCCCTAATCAGAGAGATCACAATCAAGACTGGGGAAAGGTTTCCATGGCAGTGTGGAGAAACACTGGCAGTGGGAAGGAATTCTCCCACTTACTTGTAGGGCCTTGGGGTTTAGACTGGATTTCCCTAATCCTTTTGAAGGGAAGAACCCCCAGATGCTTGGCATATGGAGGATGACTGGTATGATTTCCCCAGCTGAATGTAAAGCCAACAAATATGGGCAAAAGCTCTCCCACCTGGTGTTTGAGAGTTGTCCTAGGTTAAGGGGAGTAGCCTAGAGACCGATTGTGTCTTGTGAAAGGAGAGAGAGAAGAAAATAAAGACAGCAGTAAAAATATCAATCAAATTCACACCCACACACAAAAAAAATCAGTCTAAAACAAAAGTAAAACAGTCAAAAATGACAGAAGATGAATATTGAATCTGCTGAGACTGTAGTAGGAAAACGAGAAGAGATATAAGAAATAGAGAAAGGAAGAAAAAAGCAAATAAGAGAAAGATATATTAAGAGAAAGCTGATCCCCATACCATGTTGTGTGTAACACTGTCACGGAGGACAGGTTGCAGAGCTACCCGCTGGATGGGTATAGTTGCCCTAGACAGAGGGTCAGGGACTGGAAACCAGCTATGGCATGTGGAAGGAAAGAGAGGGAGAGGAGAGGAAAGAAAAGCAGAAAGAGAGAAGGAGATAACAAGAAGAGAGAGAATAATGAAAGAAAGAGAAATAAGGAGAAAAACACAACTCTGCTCAGTAAAAATGACTATGATGATGATAAAGAGAAGGAAAAAATAAAGAAAAGAGATAAGTGGCCTGAATGTGGGGCCACAGAGGCTTAAACTCTGCCCAAAGATGGCAGGTGGTTGTGCCCTTTTAGTGCAGGTATGCTGGGAGGAGTTGGCCTAGTTGGCAAGATCACCTTTGAGGCTGGATGGAGGGTTCCTTAGCCATGCAGCGCACTTTAAAAGGCTGTCCCAGATGTTTTGTGTGGTGTGCAACACTACCACAGATGGTAGGCTGGAGTTCCCCTGCTATTTGGGTTAAGGTGCCCTAGGTGCAGGGTAGTGGCCTAGAAGCCAGCAGTGGCATATGATAGGAAAGAGATGGAAAAAAGAGGAAAGAAAGAGAAAAAGAAATAAAAAAGAGGAAAAATAAATAAAACAAAACTTGTTGACATAGTGGGGAAGATAAGTGGGTAAGAAAAAAAGAAGAAATAGAGTGGTAAACCAAGGAGATAACTGAGATTTGATCGCCTGACTATGGGACTTGAGGAGTTCAAACTCCGCCTCTAGGTAGTAGGGAGAGTCCACTTGGGGTAGGGTCCCACAAATGCTGGGTGGGATTATCCTTGAAGGCAAGATCACAGCAGGGCCCAAGCAGCAGTTGCGACAGAAATATTGAGCACTGGAGTTCATTGACATACCTGTCTTGTGCTGTATAGACTTGTGCTGTATGTAGTACAACTGTTGGGGTGGGGGGCTAGTCCCTCAATTCTGTGTAGGGCCCCAGGACAGGCAGGACCTCCCCAGTCGTGTGTAGAATCACTGAGGGGGGAGCTTGGCTTATTGCCCTATCTAGACTGCTGATGCCCAACTAGTTCAGAAGGTTTTATTTTTGCTTTATGATTTTTTCTCCCTGCACAGTTAGAGTAGAATTAAATTAAATTGCCTCCCTGGCCTTGGGCTTTGGATCTGTGCTATTAGAAAGTGAGACTTGCTATAGAGGGTCTTTGTTATGTTGAAAGCCTCCAGGAACTGTGGGTAACTTCTGGCCTTTCTCATCAAGGGCTCCCTGCTTATGCAAATGAATGTTAAAGGTCTCCTTCTACCTGTTGTCACCTGACCATGGGCTTGGGGAGTTCCAACTCTGCCTCAATGTAGTGGGGTGGTGTCCGCTTGGTGTGGAGTCCCAGAGATGCTGGGGCGGCGTTACCCTCAAAGGCAAGATCAAAGCAGGGGCCAGGCGGTATTGAGCCCTGCAGTTGAACAATGAGACTTGGATTTGCTGTTTTTCCAAGAAAATAATTGTTTCTCACTTTTTTTTTAAATTTGGCTTATGCGGTGTCCTGACTTAGGGGTTGTCACGCAGAACCCCAGAGGAGCTGATCCAGCTTATCAAGGAGGTTGTTTTCGCCTCAGCCAACTGGACTATGATTATCTGCTTATTTTCTGCCATACCGTGACTTGACTCAGGTAAATTCCTTCTGTTTCTTCTACTCCAAATTTATGTTTCTTTTACTCCAAATTCATAGCTCTCCAGGCTATGAGCTCAAGACAATTAACCGCATGGGGGGAGCCCTGTTGTGGGGCCCTGTGACTAGATCTCAGAGACTCTCCTCTCGCTTGGGATTATGTCCCCTTTAAGGTGCCAGCCTGGGGAAATCGCTATTCACTGCAAATGTAGGGCATGTGTGGCTCCTCAGCTGGACCCTGTGGACCCAGCAAGCCAACCTTGATTGATTTAGTGTGGTCTTTTTGGTTTACTTTGTGAGTGGAAATCACACAAAAGTGGAATTCAGGACAGAGCCTTGTACACTAGTTCTAATTTCAGGATTCCGCTTCCAACTCACCTTCACCTACCTCCCAATTTTCCAGGCTGTCAGCAGGCGTTGCAGCCGCTGAGTCTTAACTATGCACCATCTTCTTTTGTTGTCAAAAGAATATAGGACTTTCCCACAATTGTATCTCCTCCAATGTATTAACTATCGATTAGAAGCTATTTGCCAACATTTGGTGGGAGGTCAGATGCTGGAAAATATTCTCCCTAAAGGTTTCAGCTATCCAGATGCCATTGTGTCTCCCACAAAAGATAGGACTGACTGACTCCCTGCTGTTAGGACAATGAGTCACTTCCCTTGAAAGCTTTGGCTCAATCGTCTCCAGCCCAAGGACAATGAAGTGTGTAGGCTGTCTATGAATCTGGGGTCTGCTCTCCTCGTCACATAGGGGCCCCAATGCCTCCCCTTTCTATTATGTGTATGGCCCTAAATCATCCCCCTCATTACTGTATAACCTATAGCACAACCCTTTCCTCTGACATATGTTCTTATCTGTAATTAGGGGCTTGCACATCCCCATAGGATTGGTGAGAATAAAGGAGCGCTTTATTCTACCTCTCCTCTCTCAACTCCTCTCCCTCTCTTACCTGTTCCCTTTCACTATACCCTCTCCTCCTCTCGTCCACACTCTCTCCACAAGGACCACCAAGCAGACTGAAGCGAGCCTACTACCATAGAATGTGTCTGACTCCATTATTTCTAGCTCTTATATTTTCTAGGACCCTACTATAACCTTTTATTAATTATTGCTGCACAATTGCACCTACCGGGCCTGTGATGATATGTTAGAGGCTGGTTCTCTGACATTTTATATCCCAGAAGTAAAAATGGTAGCACATATTGGAGAATGCAGCCCATGTCATCTTGCACATGTAGAATTTGTTAAATGAAGTTTCTCATCTATTTTCCAACACAGCGAAGATTCTTTAAAAAGTATTTGCTTTGTAAGAATACCCAAAGTAGGGCTGAGCTCGATGGCATAGTGGTTGAGTGCAGAACTGTGGCCCACTGGCTTGGCGGTTTAAATCCAGCAGCAGCAAGGCTGGGTAGCTCCCATGACCACCAGAGGTCTGTGATTCCCCACCCCTCCCCCCAAAAAAAAAATACCCAAAGTAAATGATCCAGTTAGTTGTTTTTGCTTTAATTTGGATTTAAATGTTAGGTAACTCTATAAGGACAGACTCATTATTTACATGTGTTTTACCTTGAATAAATAGCTGATCCTTTCTCCAGCTCAGTTTCTTAATGTATAAAATTTGGATAATATTTATTGATTTTCCATGAGTATTATGATGACCATGAAATTCCATATGTAAAATTTCTAATTTTAATGATCCCAAATGTTTATTGTTATTTATTCTTTTTGTTTTGTTCTTCTTCCTATTGTCTTTAACAATCTGGAGAAATAGAAATTCATACTCTATAAGTGGAGAGCAGTGCTCCATCCCAGGGAGTCAACAAAATTATCATGGAAAATTTTAAAAACAAATAATAGTAGATGCCACTCTGCTTTATAAGACCTAAGATGTAATCCTAGGATGTGCTTTTCAAAAAGTCATCCATCACTGTCCTAGAGGGCAAACTCAATATGACGATTGTATATGAAAACTTAATCCCCCAAAGAAGGATGTGGTACACAGACAATGTTCATTGAATGTCTGCCAAATAATTCTAGACAAATTCTCTCATTTCACCATGATTGACTGGCATGGATTCTGGTGTTATTGTTATTCAGATTGACCATTCAGAAAATGACTAATTGGGCTAAGAATGGTTGGTTCAATTAGATAAGAGTACCATTATAAATACCATAAACTAACATTGATTTTGATATATTATGTATTATGGAAAAGTGCAAACTTCGATTTTTATAACATAAAAACAATAATTTATGGTCTTTTGTGTTCAGATACTTATAAAGTAGTAGACTTAAAACATGGTATTTCATTGGTCTGTCCTTCTCATCAGAGCAAATATGGCCATGTAATTCTTGCCACTATTTTGTTTGTGATGTAAGATAATGTTCTTGACTCTTCTCCTTTACATCACTCTACACTGAATGGTCCAGTACTGAAGCATTTCGTTGGTCTCTGAGTGCTGGCTGAGTTAAAACCTCAGGATGCCATAAACACTGATCCTGTAAGCAGCAACTAGCCTTTGCCTATGTAGCTATTTTAGATGTTCTAATAATGGTACTGTCATTTCTTGGAGAATTAAAAAACTTAAGTACATTGAAAATAATAGAAATTGGAAATGACATTCATTACTTTTCTGATGGAGATTTTCTAAGCTTTCAAGCAATGAAAGAATGCACATAGATTTGATGAGAAATAAGAAAATAAGTATCACTTAAAGGGTAAAAAACAAACAGGAGAAACATTCACAGAATATATTGCAAAGAGTGAATACAGTTTATATAAGGTTATAAAATCATTATGTAAATAGTTTATATATAAATAGATAAAGACTGATGCTAGTTAAATGAGAAGGAAACTCAATAACTTCATAGGATCATATGAAAACATTTTTTTCATATCAAAACATTTAATGTAAGTAAATATTGTGAAAATTTTAAAGATCTAATTTCATATTCTTCGATAAATTTAACAAACCTTTAAATACTTTTTGAAAGGTCAAGACCTGGGGCTGAGCCCTGTTGGAGGAAGTGGTTGAGTGTGGGACTGCGGCCTGCGGGCTTGGCGGTTCAAATCCAGTGGTGGCTCTCAGGAGCAGCGCTGGGTAGCTCCCACGACCCCTAGAGGGCAGTGATGCCAAAAAAAAAAAAACAACTAAAAAAAAAGGTCAAGACCCATTGAAGGGGAAAATGGTTTGTTTTTTTTTTTCATTTATAGCAGGGAAAATCCATACAACTCTTGTACAGAAATGCTATTGGCAATATTTTTTAAAAAAGTAAAAATGACCTAACCTACTGGTCCAAATAATCCTTTTCTGGGGAAGGAGACTAATGAAAAGAGAAAAAGAAAAATTAAATACACTATTCAATCTTTAATACTACACTCTATTTATATTATAGTATGCTATATTCTATGCTATAAAAACTTAGGAACAACTAGAAATCTAAAATGGAAAATATTAGGTTAATTGTGATTCATTCACCCAGTGAACATGTTATTTGTTTGTTTAAAATGTATTCAAAGCAATCATAAATAATTATAGTATATTACTAGAAACACAGAATATGTATTTATAAACAGAATGATCACAATAATGAATATATTCACCTCTATATTCAATATATAGAAAAGTCAAGATATTTACATAGAAGAAATATAACAATATGGAAATACATAGGATGACTTAAGATCAAAGAACTTTTGATTGCTGGGTATTTTTTCTCTTATCTCATTGTGTACCTTATTCACAATTTTCTTGATTAGTGTGCAGAAGTGGAAAAACTTTTGACTAAAAGGATAACTTTGTTTATTATGGTATGCATGGTACCATAATAACAGGGATCTATTTCTCTGTTTAAAAAGATTTAAGACTGACTGCTTGATATAACTTAATAATTTTCCATAGAAAATCAAATACAAGTGTTTTCTAAGAATATTCATCTCCACCCTATAAACAAATTTAAGAATAAATGTATTCTCATTTAAATTGAGGAAAATAGTTGCTAAATTGAGCAAAAGTGTTGATAGTGATATTGCCTAGGAAAAATAGAATAATATAAAGTTTGATATTTTTCTAAGGGAAATTCATTGGATTTCTAGGTAATGAAAACATAAGAAATTTGGCTGCAAAAGTGTTTTGAGTCTTCACAAATAATATTACTGAAATTAAAAGATAAAATAGCAAATGTGAAGTTACAACAGAGTGAATGTGAATCTCTCCAAATTATACTATATTCTTAGCATCATTTAGTTAGTATTCTTAGTATTCATAACATTATTTTAGTTCACTTGTCTTTGGGTAGAATTCCTCCCACAGGAATGGGATAGAGTCTATGTTTGGCTTTCCTTCTCAGGGGAAATTCAGAAAACATATATTTTATTTTTAAATAGATTTCCACTGTACCTGCCTCGGTGATGAGTGATGTGGACTGTTTTTCCTCTAAGCCTAACCTCCATGTTTTTCACAGGTAGAAAAAGTATTGTTTATTTCACTTTATGATTCTTGGAATGTGTATTTCTTAGATATTATTAATATTAAATATCCAAAAATGAATTGGAATGCAGTTTAGATTGCATGTGGGAAACACTTCTGGTGGCACTTCCTTTGTCAAGCCTCTACTATTCCTTTGTATTAAATTCTTAGAATAAATTAGAAAGGTTGAAAGAAAATAGGGCTAAAAAGGGCACAGAGGTGTTTTAGTTTAATACTTATTTTCTCAGATTGAGAAATTGAAGATTAGACAGAAAAAAATTATCTAAAAAAACCAGCGCATAAAGATATAGTTCTAACCTGAAGCTGAATTTCTGTCTCAAAAATCTGCTTTTTAATATTCTCTTTAAGGAGAAAAGTAAAACAATAAGAATAAAATTCACTTCCTACTTTACCCACAGTTTGGTATCTGAGTTAATGCTACTGATGTTCCACATAAAAATTGTTCGGAAGAGGGATTGACAGCCATTTGAAAATGGTTATCATTGGATTTTCATAACATGTACAAAGAAAGTAAAACAAAAAGAAGAGTTCATAGTTTTTGTCTTTATTTGTATATTAACTAGACCCGTATTCTGTTTTCTAGACACTGGAAGATTCATGTGCACATAATGCTATCATAGATTCTGAGATTTTTCAGATAGAGTTTTCAGTTAACATATTCAGAAAAATATTCAGAAAGTGGAATGCATAACTGTGGTTTTGTGTGACAATTTAAGGTTGTGCTTTAAGCAATTTTATACTAAATGCACTTATTTTGCTTGTGTATGAAATTATAACTGGCACATCAAAACTTATTTTACTGATAGCATTACTTATGATACAAATAAGTATACTAAGGTGGTTTTGTGGGCATGAAAAAAAGAAAATGTGCTTTAAGAATAACTGAAATCGTTATTTGCAAAAATAATTTAAGAAGTTTGTGCATTGCATGGACAGTAGTCATTGGAGGTTAGGGAAGTCCTTTTGGAAATATCTACTTGCAGGTCAAGAATTTAATTCTAGGAGACTACGGGAAGATGGCAACTGAATAATACATACCAGAGGAACTCCACAGAAATCAGCCCAGGAGAGTTGCTTAAGCAGGAATCCTCAAACTATTGTCCACTGGACGCATGACGTCCGCCGAGGACATTTATCCAGCCCGCTGGGTGTTTGTGCTGCCGCTGCCAGTCCTGCTTAGCAGCCGACTTGTCCCGGGCTCAAAGTACTCCTGTGTGTAATGTGTGCCGCACTCTCCGACTTCCCTCCTCTTTGTCTCTGTACTCCTCCTCTCAGTCTCAGGTGTGAGGGGACGAGTTACAAGCTTGCCTGTGCAGAGCCTGCTGCCGCCTGAGGAACGAGGTAAGAACAAGTTAGGATTTTTTTTTTTTTTTTGAACTAAGGGGGTCTATTTTTTTTTTTTTTTTTTTTTTAGTTTTGCAGTTAGTAGAGATTCTTCTTTTTTTGCCGTTAAGGGGAACCTTTTTTCCTGAATTTAGAAGGTCTTTTGTTTGCAGATAGAGGGCGCCTTTTTTTGAAGTTGGTTAGTTGGTTGGGGTTGGTTTCTAGCGGGATTGTATCACAGTGATAACATCTAAAGGCAGCCCTCAGTGCTAATGCAAATTGTCAGTGTCAGAGGTAATGCAATAGTCAGTGCTCAGAGGTAATGATAATTATAAGTGCTCATTGTTAATGAAAATGGTCAGCACTCAGCATTAATGCAAATTGTCAGCAGTCAGTGTTATTGCAAATGGTAAGTGCTCAGTGTTATTGCATGAGGGCCCCAAACTGATAATCTACCTAGGGCCCCATGGGAACTTAATCTGACTCTGCAGGCAGCTGAGGAGTAGGAAATCCAATTTAATTGACAGTATGTGCATTTATATTCTGATTGTTACTCAATTGTGTATGATGTTGTGTGTTGTGTGCTGTGTAAGCCCTGGTTCACACTGTTGCGATTTCTGATCAGTGTGCTTAGCCAAATGCCTGTATGGGTGATTTTTCATTAGATTCAGAAGAAAAATGGCATACGTGCCTTCTTTGTTCCTGCAATGGAATCTGATTGCTTGGGTCTCCTCACCAGTGCAATCAGATTCCTGCATGAGTTCACAGATCACAGTCTGGCTCACATAGGATAGGGTGAGCTGAAAGGTGGTAGAAGAACCAGCTCTGTAATTGTGCCAGTTCCCACACTGCACCAGTGTGAGCCTGAGATAAACGTGGAGTTCCACCAATATGGGCACTGGTGAGGCTGAAATGATGTGGACTGGTAAGGCTGCATTGATGGGCACTGAGCAGTCTGCATTGATGGCCAGTGCTCAGTCTGCATTGATGGGCAGTACAGTCTATATGTCTCTGCATAGGCAAAGTTATTGCTGGTATATTGTTCTATTGTGAGATTATATATACATACACACACATATATCTTGGAGTGTAGAATATTCTTATGATTACTTTTTCATGAAGTACAAGGAAAGAGTGGTGTGTTTGACATGTCAGACACTGCATTCTGTGTTCAAAGAATACAATTTCCATCGACACTATCAAACTTAACATAAAGATAAATAGGATTGCTTCATTGGAGAAGTGAGAAAAGATAAAATATTACATCTGAAAAATACATTGATAACTCAGCAAACATGTTTGTGAAGCAGAAGCAGCTAAGTATTTCATCTCTGCGAGCAAGTTTTCAAGTTGCCAAGCTAGTAGCATGCACTGGCAGACCATTTATGGAGGGAGAATTTGTTAAAGAATGTCTTCTTTCTGTTGCCAAAGAGATGTGTCCTGAGAAGGTCAATTTATTTAGTACAGTGAGTCATTCAGGACATACAATTACATGAAGGATTGAAGAAATGGGAAACAATTTGCTTCAGCATTTGCAAAACTTGGCAAAAAAAATCCACAAAACTTTCCTATTTTTACTTGGCTTTCAACGAAAGTAATGGTCCTCGTGATTCTGCACAACTTCTAATTTTTATTCATGGTACAAATGACTATTTAAAAGTAACGCAGAGCTTGCTGCACTGCAAAGCATCAAAGGAACAACTACAGGAGAGGATATCTATGAAAAGCTTTTCCAAACTAAGAATGGTTTGAAGCTGGACTGGGCTAAACTAACCAGTATGACAACTGATGGTGCTCCTAGCTTGGTGGGGTCTAAGAAAGGAGTAATTGTTCACATTAACCAAGAGATGGACAAACATAACTATTCTCATCCAATAGCCGTAAACTTCCTCATCCACCAACAAGCCCTGTGTGGTAAATCACTGAAGTGGGATTCTGTTATGAAAATTGTGGTACCTTGTGCTAACTTCTTTAGAGCTAATGCATTAAACCACAGAAAACTTCAGGAATTTCTGTCTGAGCTAAATGTTGCCTATGAAGATGTTCTGTACCACACAGAAATCTGTTGGCTGAGTCGAGAGAGAATTTTGAAACATTTCTATGATTTACTTACTTCCACTAATTACAGCTTTCGGAAAACAAAGTACCAGAGCTCAATGATACAGAATGGAAATGGCACCTTGCCTTTCTGACAGATATAACAGAGCTACTCAACAGTTTCAATGTGCAACTTCAAGGAAAGGGGAAGCTCTTCCGTGATATACAATCACATGTGAAAGTATTTGAAGTACAGTTAGGCCTTCTCATCAAACAAGTAAAAGAGGAAAATTTCTGCCATATTCCCACAACTCAAAATCTGTTAGCAGAAAAACCACTGGTTGCATTCTCAAACAAAACATGTGTGGATTCACTGCAAAAGGTACAAAAGGAGTTCCATTTAGTTTTAAAGAGTTTCATCTCCATGAACAGGACATACAGCTTTACCGTAGCCCGTTTTCTCTTGACATTGAAAATGTGGATACAATTTACCGAATGGAACTGGCAGAATGCAGAATTGTGACTCTCTGAAAGATGCATTCATGTCAAGCAGCCTTCCTAATTTCTAAGTATCTTTCCCCTCTGAGACATATCCTAATCTCAGGACCCATGCACTCAAAATGACAATCATCTTTGGTAGCGCGACTGTCTGTGAACAGACTTTTTCCAGAATGAAACACCTGAAACATCCAACCAGATCTAGACTAACTTGCATCACTTATTATGACTAATAGTGACAAACATGGAACCAAACATTGACCATCACATCAGCCAAAAACAAGCCCATAGTAAGTTTGTTGATTTAACTGGTAAGTTTGTTGATTTAACTTTACTTGTTCTTTATGTACTGTATTTTTTCCTGTTTTGTTCCCATTTCTTCCATATCACTTACTTCAAAATAAGATATGTGCAGTGTGCATAGGAATTTGTTCATAGTTGGTTTTTTTAAAATATAGTCCGGTCCTCCAATGGTCTGAGGGACAATGAACTGGCACCCTGTTTAATAAGTTTGAGGGTCCCTGGCTTAGAGGGAAAATACAGACTACTGGTTGACTAGGGAAAGAGTGAAGTCACAGGAGAATATGGTGGTAGGCCAATTCCAGAGTGAAAGTAGCTGTAGTCAGTTCAAAGAAACATTTGTATGAGTCTCCCTGAAAACCAGTGCTCTTTGACTCCCTGGAAAATGGCACCTGGCTCCTCTAAAACAATGCAACAGAGAAAGCAGTCAGCCCCAGCAACCTGTATAATGCACAAGAAAATGGGAGACAAAGAACATTAAGCATTTTAAACATGTTGCCTGAATGAGAGACCCACTGAATATGTCAACCAGACACTCCAAAGGATGACAAAAGAAATCACAGTCTCTGCAATTATGTAGTTGATTTTAATATACTGCTCTCTGAGAATGATAGATCACAGTGAAAGAAACTCAACAAGGAGGCTATAACACTAAACTCTATAGCTAGACAATTTGATCTAATACATATTTACAAAGCTTTTCATCCAAGTACAGAAAAAAATTCACATTCTTTTTAAGGCCACATGTAAGATATCAGAAGGTAGAACACATGCTGGGGCATAAGGAGAATCTCCATAAAGTTAAGTACATTGATAATGTACAGGCACAAACAGAAGAAAGGTGAAAGAAAAAAAGCAAACAATTAAAGGAAGAATAACTTGCTATTGCAAGAGGAGTGTCTATTGATGCAGATCAGTGATGAAATTAGGGAAATTCTAGAAACAAATGAGAATGGGAACACCATGTACCAAAACTTATGGGGCACAGCAAAGGCAGTACATAGCAATACATGCACACAAGAAAAAGGAAGAGACTTATGATTGATATGCTGGCACAAAATTTGCAACAACTAAAGCAGAATCAATAGGACAATCCTACTAAAAGCAAAATAATAAATAATAAGAACCAGGGCTGAGATTGAGGAGAGGGAAAATAAGAAAACAGTGGAAAAAATTAATGCTGCTAAAAGATGGTTCTCTGAAAGGATAAACAGCATTGACAGACTGCTGGAAAATCTAACCAAAGAAAGGAGGGAACAAATTTCAATTGCAAGGATGAGGGATGAAAGAGCGGATATTACAATAGGCCCGAATGGAATCAAAAGTATAATTACACAGTATTTTGATGGACTACATGCCAATGAATTCAACAACTTAGAAGACATGGACAAATTCTTGGAAAAATTATCCTTCCCTAGATTATCCCTGATGGATGCTAAGAATCTCAGCAGTTTGATAGCAATAGAAAAAATAGACAAGGTTATTAAGGAACTGCCAGCAAAGAAAATCTCCTGAACCAGTGGCTTCACAGGAGAATTCTGCCAAACATTCAGGGAAGAACTGATACCAATCCTACACAAACTCTTCCAAAACATAGAAAAAGGTGGCAAACTCCATCTATGAAGCTAGTATAATTCTTATACTGAAAATGGGTAGGGATTCCACAAGAATCAAGAACTAAAGACCAATATCCTTAATGAATATCAATTAAAAAATCCTTAACAAAACACTAGCCAATAGAATACAAAAATATATAAAAAATAATTCACTATGACCAAGTGGGATTCATACCAGTGATGCAGGGATGGTTCAACATATGAAAGACCATTAGTATTATTAGCCACATTGACTTGAAAAACTCTAAGAACCACCTCATAATATTGATAGATGTGGAAAAAGCATTTGACAACATCTAACACCCATTCCTTTTTAAAACACTCAAAAAGATAAGAATGGAAGGAAAATTCCTCAAGATGCTACAAGCAATATATGAAAAACCAACAGTCAAAGTGGTAGTTAATGGAGAAATGACTAAAATAATCACTCTGAAAAAGGAGAACAGACAAAGATGCTTCTTCTCCTTACTCTTATTTAACATCATACTGGAGGTTTCAGTTAAGAGCATAAGGCAAAGAACAAACATCAAAGTGTTCTCCTGAGGAAGGAAGAGGTG
Organism: Nesogale talazaci; assembly: GCA_004026705.1. Taxonomy (NCBI): domain Eukaryota; kingdom Metazoa; phylum Chordata; class Mammalia; order Afrosoricida; family Tenrecidae; genus Nesogale; species Nesogale talazaci. The sequence continues at coordinate 147,905 of PVJH01002331.1, read as the reverse complement.
AAACTATCGTTATTTACAGATGATATGATTTTATATATGGAAAATCTCAAAACTCCACAAGAGGAATTCTGGAAGCAATAGAGGAATACAACAGAATGGCAGGACATAAGATCAACAAACATAAGTCTATTGGACTGCTATAAATATCAGAAAAGACCACAGAAGAGGAGATCGAAAGGTTGTACCCTTCATAATAGCCAAACACAAATTGAAATATTTAGGGATTATGTTTTGTATGAGGAAAACTACAGAACACTGTTATAAGAAACCGACAATGACCTCAATGAAAGGAAGAGTATCCCGTACACGTGGATTGGAAGACTTAATACGGTACAGATGTCAGTTCTGCCCAAAGCACAACACAAGTTTAATGCAATCCCAATACAATTATCTTCATCTTTTTCAAAGAAATGGAAAAACTGATTACCAATTTCATATGGAGATGCAACAAGCCCTGAGTTAGCAAAGAACTCCTAAAAAAGGACACCGTGGGAGGGCTTGCTTTACCTGACCTTAGCACATACTACAGTCACAGTGGTCAAAACAGAATGGTATTGTTATTATGACAGATACTAAAATCAATGGAAAAGAACTGAAAACCCAGAAATAAAATCATCAGCATACAGACAACTAATCTTTGATAAGGGCCCAAAAAATAACAAATGGGAAGCAGATGCTCTCTTCAACAAGTGGTGCTGAAAAAAAAGATATCTACCTGTAGATAACTGAAGCAAGGCCCTTCTCTCACTCCATGTACAAGAATAAACTCAAGGTGGATCACAGACCTCAAGGTAAACCCCCAAATATTAGGACCATCAATGAGAGAATTAGGACCAACCTGAGAACTTTGGTGCAGGGAATCAATAGACTATCAGAAATAGGGAAAGGCACAAATACAGATGAGTCACAAATTGAAATGAGGAATATACTGAAGATAAAATATCTGTGTGCATCAAAAAAGTTCACCAAGAGAATACTAAGAGAGTCCATGGACTGGGAAAATATTTTTAGCAATGACACATTAGATAAAGGTCTTATTACTAAAATCTACAATAATCTGCTAACTTATAAAAAGAAAACAAACAAACAAACACAAACTAATATTCTACTGAGAATGAGTGCAAAGGACCAGAGCAAAAATTTCACAGGGGCAGAACATTGAATGGCCAATAAACATGAGAAACACAAATTAAAACAATGAGATATCACCTAACACCTTGAAAGATAGCCCAATTCAAAAAATCAGAAAGTAGCAAGTGTTGGAGGGGCTTTGGTGACATAGGAAATCTCATCCACTACTGGTGGAACTCTAGATATGCACAACCACTATGGAAATTGACCTGAAAATTTTTAAAACAGATGGAAATTGAGATACCATACAACCCAGCAATCCCCCTACTGAGCAAATACCCAGAAGAGGCAAGAAACAAACCATGGTCAACCATCTGTGCTCCAGTTCATCATGAGACAGTCTACAATTGCAAGGCATATGAAACAATTCAAATCTCCATCAACATACAAATGAATTAAAATAGTGTGGTACATACATATTGTGAAGTACTACACATCGCTAAAAGCAGTAATGTATGCATGAAGCAGATCACCACATGGGAAAAACTGAAGGAAATTAGATGCAAAGCAAGCCATTACAAAAGGACAAGTGCAACACAAGTCTTCTGAGATAAGTTTAAAAATGCAAATAGGGCATAGGGAAATAGCTACTGTATGCAAACACTCCCAGGGTGAGATCCAGGTAGTATGGCAGGTGCCAGAACAAATCCATGGATGCATATGGTAGTCTACTAAAAAGGGGGGAAGGGGCAGAGGTATATGTGTAATGGGGTAAGAGAGCATTAACCCACTCAAGGGGAGGGTATTATTTAGATCTCCACAGGGATAAAGGGACAAGACTTCAATCGGTTCTCCAAGATGTGAATGCAACATGTTGGCATCAGGCAGGGAACCAGTAGGGAGGTTTGAGGGGCTGGTTACAATCCCAACTACATGCGTGAACAGGCGCCCCTTCCCTCAAAAGAATTTACTTAAGAGGATAGCACTGAATCTACAGCCCAGGGAGAGGAACATGTCTGATCAGAGTACATGGGAGCAAATGAAGGGGGAGGAAGAGAAAGAGTGGAGAACATCCTGACCCATCGATCTTTGAGAATGATATCCCTTCTCAGGGAAGCCAATGCACAGAAAGGACCATATTGCTGGCCCCCTGTGAGACATGGCATCCCTCACTGACCCAAAGCCCCACAGGGGACATCAGTGGAGATACAGTGTGGGAATTGCGCCTGATCTGACCCACCACACTGAGACAAAACTCTAAGGACATGCAGCAGAGCAGCAAGGGGAACAGAGTAGAGCAAAGAAGTCCAGAGAAAGTATCAAAAATAGACTTTGTGGCCAGTGCGTGGCAGCCCATCAGACTTCACCAGAAAACACTCCTAATGGTCTACGAACAGGCCTAGAACTGTTTATAGGGTTTTCTTTTTGTTGTAGTTGTTAGTGTTTTGTTTTCTTTTATCACTTTGTTTTGCTTTGTTTTGTTTGTGTGTACATTATAATCTCTACCTGTCTAGCTAGGTAAGATTGGCTGGAAAACAATATGGAAGAGAAAACAACTGGACTGATGGTTCCCAGGGGACATTGGAGAGGGGGAAGTGGTAGAAAGGAAGTGGTATTAACAAACCCAGGGATAAGGAAAAAACAAGTGATTCAAAATCAGTGGCAAAGAGGCTGCAAGAGACCTGGTGGGACTTGATGAAGGGCAATGTAAAGGAGAGGAATTACTGAAACCCAAATGAAGATTGAGCCTGATAGTGGGACAAGAGGAAAGTAAAAGGAAATAGAGGAGAGAGCGAGGAGGCAAAGGACATTTATTAAGGTCTAAATACAGGTATGTACAAATGTAAATATATATGATGGGGAAATAAATCTATGTGCATATATTTATAGGTTTAGTATTAAGATAGCAGATGGGTATTGGGGCTTCACTCAAGTAGTCCCTCAATGCAAGAACACTTTGTTCTATTAAACTGGCATTCCACGATGTTCATCTCTCTGACACGATTGCTGAAGACTTAGCGGGTGCATAAGCAAAAGTGGCGAAGAAAACTCATGGTACTTGGCTATCAAAAGATATAGCGTCTGGGGTCTTAAAGGCTTCAAGGTAAAAAAGTGACCATCTAGGAGAGAAGCAACAAAGCCCACATGGAAAAAGCACACTAGTCTGTGTGATCATGTTGTCAAAAGGATCAGATACCAGGCATCAAAGAATAAAAAACATATCATTGTGAATGAGGAGCAGTGTAGCGTGGAGACCCAAAATCCATCTGTCAGCAACTGGACATCACCTTACAGAGGGACATAGGGAGGAAATGAGCTGGTCTGAGTGCATTGTAGCAACAATGAAACATACAACTTTCCTTTAGATCTTTAATGCTTCCTCATGATCTGAAGTCTACCACATGAATCCAGTTAGACCTGAGGATTTACACTGATACAGATAGCCACTGGAAACACAGGGAATTCAGGACAGATAAACCCCTCAGGACCTGTGGTAAGAGTGGTGATACCAGAAGGGCAGAGAGAAGGTGGGGTAGAAAGGGGAACTGATTACACGGATCTACATGTTACCCCCTCCTTGCGGGGGGGAGGGAAAGCGGACACCTGAAAAGTGGGTTAAGGGAGATGTCAGACATTGAAATATATGCCATAATAATAATAATAATAATAATAATTTATAAATTATTGAGGGTTTATGAGGGACATGGGGTGGGACTGGAGGGGAAAATATGAGGCCCTGATACCAACAGCTCAAGTAGAAAGCAAATGTTTTGAGAATCATGATGGTAACAAATGTACCAATGTGCTTGACCTAATGGATGGATGTATGGATCGTGATAAGAATTGTATGAGTCCCCAATAAAAATGATTTAAAAATATTTAATTCTAGATCATCAGGAAGTAGCATCTTGAATGATGTTTGAAGCATTGCTCATCTCAATTACCAGAAAAAAAAGAAACCCTGATAGGTTTCCTACTATTAGGGAGATGAATAAAGCAGTGTCCATAATGCTGAGTTGATGGGGAAATCAACTTGTCATAGAAATGGAGTTAGGTTTTCCAAAGTCTCACTTATTGTAATTGATATTTTTTCCTGTTTGTATTTTGGAAATTATAGGTATGTAATTAAGGCACTCAAAAATGATGAAATTATATCATGTATTATAACTGCCTTCCTTTACTCTTCAACATTTCAGACTGTTTTATACTTACTCTTCCATTAATCCTCTCAGAACTCTTAAAAGAAAAGTTGAGCAGTTATGCAATGCTGTGTAAAAAATATTGCTACAGCTCAAATATACAGATTTTAAGAAACAAAGCATGTTTAAACATGTTTTTGTGATCAGTGGATAGCTACAGACAAGTTTTCTCAGTAGTACAATCTTCTTAGCCTGCTTGTTATTTTTGTTGTTGTTAAGTTCTATCTGGTCTGGTCTGGTGTTATCACCAAAGGCCTGCCAGGTTTATTGTCTGTCCATCCTATCAGTCTTCATCAGCCTGCCATTTTATCTGACACCTTGGATTCACCCACTTCGGCCACTAAAACTTGTCTTTTCACTTGTCTGGTTTAACAGTACCCACTGCTTTGCATGTCAGAAGAAACCTTCAGCCTGACATCTGCTCCAGGGACTTGAAACTTGCCTGCCTTTAAAGTTGTGTGATTCCTTTCTATGCTATAAATTTAAATATATATTTATATATATTATACACACATACATATATATACTGGTTTTGCTTCTTTAGAGAATGCAGCTTATGACACCTTAAAGCCCAGCTCATTGTAATCCCCAGTTATATCCATGAAGAATCTATCATGAATAAGATGGATTGTGATTTTTTCTTTGTTAATATAGAGAATTTTAACAATACTGTCAAAATTTTGAAGACATAGCCCCTTCCCTGGAAAAGCTTACATTTTATATGACTGACTATACAATAATTAATTCCTGTACTTATTTTTATGTGTATGTGTGTGTCGAAAATAAGTGTATGTCTGTAAGTGCTATAATCAGCTATAAAGCATCCATTTATAGATGTATTTTTGATTTTTAATAAAAAGAAAATGATGCTCAAATTTTAAAATATTAATTAGTGATATTAAACAACCCTCATGTGGCCAGTTACTAGAATTAATAATGTCTTAAAACTTGTCTTTAAACAAGCAGCAATCTAAGTGAGATATCAGCTACTGGTAAGTTCACATGGAAGCACACCAGCCTATGTGATCCAAGGATTGTGAATAATAAAATCCAAATCCAAAGAAAGTGATGATACCAGAACTTAAATTCAGATAAGTTTGCAGAAGGCTATGGATGACAATTGGTGACCCAAATCAATTGGTAGGCTTCCATATGATATAAACCTTGTGTGAATTCTTTATGACCATAGTCCAGGGATGTGAATAGCCTTGTTATCAGACAAAAAAATGTATAGTTGGCTATGGATGATGCAGTTATATTAAAATATAATCCCTGATCATTTGATCTTACTTTTGACCAATTTTAAAGATGCTTCAGTTTTTAATTCTTTCAACTTTCTTTTAGTTGACAGTTTTCTCTGTTTTGTCTTGTCATTGCTATTGGGTTTTTTTGTTTGTTTTGTATTTATGTTCTATATGATTTTTCGGTATTTGAAAACTAGATAAATTGATAGAGATGGTAACTGGATTAATAACTACTTTGAGGAATGAAGCATCAAAAAAGGTAGAAAGAATATGAAGAGTCACTTTGTGAAAAGAACTTGTCAACATCCAACTATTTCAAGAAGTAGGATATAGGCACAAAGTTTTGGTACTTAAGGAAGAAGTCTAAAATGCACAGAAAGCATTAACCAAAAATTCGATTCCAGGAATTGATGGAATACCACTTGAAATGATTCAACAAGTTGATGAAGTGGTGGACCCACTTATTCATCTAAGTTAGGATATTTGAAAGGCAGCTTTTTGATCAATCAAATGAAAGAGATCTATATTCATACATATTCCAAAGAAAAGTGACCCAGCATAATGCTCAAATTACAGAACAATAACAATAATTTCACATGCAAATCACATTTTTCTGAAAATCATCCAACAATGATTATAGCACTACATTGACAGGGAACTGTCAGATGTTCAGGATGAATTTAGAAGAGGATGTAAAACAAGGAATATCATTGCTGATCTCAGAGGGATCTTGATTGAAAGCAGAGAATACCACAAAGATGTTTATTTGTGTTTTGTCGACTATGTAAATTCATTCAACTGTGGCTATAACAAACTATGGATAGTCTTGGGATTGAGAATCCCAAAACATTAGATTGTGCTTATGTAGAATTTTACATCTATCAAGACACACTTGTGTGACCAGCACAAAGAATATGGCTTTTAGTGTGAATTACAATTCAATGTAAAGAAGACTCAAATTCTCACAATTGTACTAATGGGTAACATCATAATAAATGAAAAAAAGATTAAAATGGTCAAGAATTTCATCTTGTTTGTATCGGCAATCAATTCTCATGGAAACAACAGTCAAGAGATCAATAGCAGCAGGGCATTGTGTATATCTGCTGCATAGTATCTCTTGAAAGCATTGAAAAGCAAGGATGTTACTTTGAAGTCTAAGGTAGACCTTACACAAGTCATGATATTTTCAATTTCTTCACATGCATGTGAAAGTTAGACAGTGAATAAAAAAGACTAAAGAAGAATCAATGCATTGGACTATAGTGAAAGTACCACAGACTGCCAAAGAATAAACAAAGCTTTCTTCTAAGAAGTACATCTGGAATATTCCTTAGAGGCAAAAATGTTGAGACTTCATCTCAAACACTTTAAGATGTCAGGACATACCAGTCCCTAAAAATGGACATTGTACTGGAGTGTTAGGGAAAAGGAGAAGAAATTCAAAAGGACAGTTTGACACAGTAGCTGCAATGAGGGGCTAACGCATAAGAGCAACTGCGAGGGTGGCACAAGCGTGGGCAGTGTTTACTTCTGATTTACATAGGAGAAGGTGAGTCATGTCTGCCACAACAATACCACAAGTGTGGCAAGGGAGTGTGTGGAGGGTGGGAGACTAACAACAATGAGGACGAGAAGAAAGTGTTCTAAAATTGATTTGCACAACACTTCTTAATATGATTGAATGATTAAATTTTATGCATTTTGAATTATGTGCCAGAAAACTACCTTTTAAAAGGACTATAATTGCTAAGTGACGGCAAGTAAAAAATTATTACTATGGGCTCACACATAAGTATAATTTAAAACAGGAACATCGAAATATGAAGCTATTCTTTACACATCCCCCATCTAGGTCTATGTATTTCTGAAGGTAGTGTTTCCATCTTTTTAGTTTTCACCCAAATTCTGTACTGCCTGATTTTTATCATCTCAAAATTGAATTTTTGGCTTCCTGGAGTCACCCAAATTGTAAACCATGTTAGTACTCTGAGTTTGGGAAACAAAAGGACATCTGATGAGTAAGATGTGAGCTGCAGGACATCTCTATGAGGTTCTTCTAGTTTGCTACCCTCAACGAACGGGGGGGAATAATCCTCCAACAACTTTCCCAGCCAAAATCATCAACCTAATTTTCAGTTACTTTAAAACTTCTGCATTATGGCCTTTTTGTATCATTTGAGAGGTTCTATTAAAATTACACATTTGGAATTTCAAAAGTAATTTCATTAACTTTCTGAACTGACAACCACATTGAATTAAAATGGTCTAGCAATTTCCCTTAAAAGTCCTTGTTTTTATTGAATCTTTGTCTTGAAGCTACCCTTTTAAGATTAGGATAAGTTTATTACCAAGAGAACTTATCTTCAACCATTCACTGATCACTGAGGCTTTAAATATGTTTGGTTTGAGATAAGTCATAACATGTATGAACTGGAACACTAGTACTAATTCTTTAAAGAATATATACTTTTATATGTATTTACCAAAACCAAACAAATAAGAAACAACTGCACTGAATCCACCACATGCTAGAATTGTGCAAAGCAGTATTTTAACATTTTTGTATTTATGTTTGTTAGATTGGTTTTTCTTTTCCTGTAATCTCTGAATATAAACTTGAGGAAAGAAAAAAATGCATAACAATGACTAATTTACAAGATTGGTTAGATGAACACCTGGAAAGCAATTTACTGTGTTGTGATATTACAGAACAGAGAACAATTATTTCTACCTAGAAAATAATGTGGTGGTATTTAAGGTAACTCATGACAGGAAAACAACAAAAGCAAAGGTGGAGGCGGGGTAGGCCCCTCTAACGCTGGAGAATGCACAGTGTAGAGCTAGGTTTTACAGAGTCTAAGTGAGCAAAGAAGAAACATGAGCTTATTTGTGAAGATCGCGTTGCCGTACAGAGATTAGTGGTTCTGTCTAGAGATTTTCCAAAGGTTTTTTCTTTTCCTGTGTTCTTCCCTTCTGGTCCTTTTCTCTTTCAGCTGCCATTAAATTCACTTACATTAAAATGAAATAGGGAAATATGAGATTTCTGAATTTGGAATCACTGATGTGGATTCACTAGCATGATTCTTCTTACTCAGGCTACTTCCAACTAAGTTTGTTTCAGAGGTGAAATGATTAAAGTCTTAACCACTACAGTATCCAACCACTATGACCTTTGCTGTCAAAAGCAATTAATGTGGATTACACATATTTGAAAGAGGAATTTCTTTCATTTCAAACTTTGGAGCAGCTCCGGAGAGGATTAGGTAGGAAAATGAATGGTCTCATTTACATAAATTAAGGAAATATGAATAATAATTTTTATTTGTAAAAGCTTGCTAAGATTCTTCCCACTAAGTTCTGTCATATGGCTCACCAACTAAACATAACAAAGAATTAAGAATTTCTTACAATAGAGCAGTTGTAGGTGCAAAATACATCATTGTCATATAGTATGTGCTATGATATAAAACAAGAAACCAAAATGAGTAATTTATATTTTGCTGACATGGCTGTTTTATGGATCGAAAAGGTACAGTTTTTAGAGAACATATATAAAAAGTTCATATCATCCTTGTTAGAGATATTCACTGAAGATAAATTGGAGGAATACACTTTGAGACATCAGAGGTTTAATTAATGAGGAAAAAGAATGGGCATCCCTCAAGTCCATGTCTCTTCTTACAAAGCTTAATGGCATAATTCAGCCAGAAGCCGGGCAGCACTAAAATAATTTAAAGACAAAGCAACTCACTATTGAATACAATGCTCTTAAGAGGCAAAGAAAAATAAACCTGTAACACCATTTATCAATAAATTCACCTGACTTGATTATTCTCATCTTTTCTGGGACACATGTCCACCATAGCCTTTAACAAATTTGGTCAGTAAATAAAGACAATGATGAAATCACATCTTTGAGATAGGACTTTCTACAGGAAGCAACTGCGTTATTTTGAACAGAATCCAAGTGATTCTAGAGTTACTATTCCTAAGACAGTTCCTCAGATGACTATAGATATTTTACTTCCTTACATCTTATCTCCATTAGAAGCATAAGACAAGCCTTTTGTGGATTCATGCCACAGTTTTTCTCTGTGACATTTTCAGGTTCCAGATGGCTGATATGGTAGAATATAGAAAGAATGAGCAAAGAGACAATCTTTGGGAGCATCATAAGTTGTTGGTAACTGTGCCGTGGAAGTAGAAGCTTCTGAAATTGACCCCAATCTAAAATCAGGAAAGAAGGTTCAATAAGTTAAGTGAGAGAGACGTGGATCATTTCTAAGCTATGTTCCTGCTGTCCTCAGCTTCATTTATCAAGCTGCCAGCTTACACTGACATTTTTGTAGGGGCCTCAGATAAAGAAATATATTAATTTTGAATAACCTCAAAAGAAAAAATGCAGGGTGGTGATCATTCTCAAGTAATATAAATTTGGTATGACCTTTCTAAGTTTGACATCAATTTATGATAAGCATCAAGGAGACCACCCACCTGCTCTTTTTAGATAATTTACAATCTAGGTGGGAAGATAAGATTTTCCTCTAAAAAACATAGCAGGGAACTATTTATGGTATATTTGAGAGGTCTCTAAAATGTTTATAATAAACTTCTCTTATCTTTCCATTTCAATTTCCATGAACATTTTGAAGTTCTTGTGTGTGTGTGTGTGTGTGTGTGTGTGTGTATTAGTGTTATATTGGCTGTCTTAGGTTAGGTCTCTCGAAAAGTAAAACCAATGATGCTTATATGTATATATTTATATATATATAAATAGTCTATAAAATAATTTTATATAAATTATATATATACACATACATATATATATGGGTCACACATTTGTAGAAAACGCTCAGTTCCAGACAGGTTCCAAGCTGGTGTGTCAGGTGTTTGCATTGGAGGCTTCTCCTAACTCATGTCAATGTTGCTAAAGAGTCCAAGACCATCATGAAGACCACAGGCATGTGATTTTAGAGACAAATAAATTCAAACTTATCAGGTCACACTTGTGGATACAGAGGGCAATGAGTCAGCAAATCAATTGTCATCCCGCTGAACACTCCCAGGATTAGGAGGTAACATGGCAGGCCATTGACTCAAGTTAAAAAATGGGAGGTCAATTGGCCAGATGCAGGGTCATGATCCAACAAAAATCAAGTAAGCTTTTTCACAGGGTCTAGCTGCATTGGAAGCAGACCACAGTCCAAGACTATAATATCAAAACTCTGATCTTTGGAAGGGTGTTGTATTACATCTTAATGTTATTCCATTATGGAAATTTACTACTGATTGTTTGGTATGACTTTGTATTTGGCCAGATTGTGGGGGGATTACTAACTGCTAACTGCCAAATCACTGAGAAGCTTAGTGAGTTAGTCTGGGTAGACTAGAGGAACAAATTTCAGAGACATGCATATAGGTGTAAGGAAAGAGTTTATATACAAAGGAAATGTGACACTAAGAAGGAATCCCAATCCAGTCCAGTGCAAAGTCATAAGTCCAATATTAACCCATATGCCCGCAATCAGTCTATAATGTCTGCTTCCGACTCAGGAAGTCACAGGTCAGTAGGTGCAGAATTCTGGCGCTGGCAGGGGTCTCCCCATGGCTCCTGGTTTCCAGGGTTCAGGTCCATCAACAGCATGCCACTCCAGCTTCAGAGGTCTGTCTTCATCAGGGCAAAGCCGTGTGGTCTCTCCGCTAGCTCCTTCAATTTCTCGGAGGCTGCATCTTGTCTTTTCCATGATTAATCGTCTCTGAAACTAATTCCCAACAACTGGGGAAGATAGCTTCTCATCTTCACGAGGGAAATACCGTGAGATTTCCCAGGAGTCTCAGGTGAAAGCCATGCCCACACAGAGGTCTCATCAGCTACTCAATGGCTTTCTCCTGATTAATAGGCAGACTCCACCCCTACATTTCAATTATAAAATTAACATAAGCACATGACTGCCACACTTAGCAATCACATGGGTATATGATACTTTTAATTTAAAGATACTTCTCTTTGCTCAGATAATATTCTCAAGCAGACTATGTTCTTTTTGTGAGCATATACTTTCATTTTTTTAAAAAAATATTTCTGAGAGGTAATATCATCCCTGAAAGTTTCTTCTTCTGTCCCTTAGACTCAAGTTTCTATTATACACTTCCTCTTAAGCTTTCGGGAAACAAGCTATTAACTATGACATCTCTATTGAGTAATTTTTCTCTATCCTGTTGTCATATTTTTATGTGTCCCACTTTGATTGTAGCAGGTCATTTCCCTAAAACTCAAATATGCTGAGGCCAGAAGACACTGGCTTCTAGCCTCTTTAATGCTTAGTTTAAAACATTGTTTCCAACTCTGTCTCCACCCTTGAAAAAGCCTGGTCCCTAAAGAGCCATTACCTTCAAATATCCTATGTTCAGACCACTACTGTCTTTATTACTGAGTGACCTGCTTTTCAATCTCCCCCAATTAGTAAATAGCTTGAAATCTCACTCAAAATCTCTTTATCTAGGGTGTATTATCATAGTCTGAAGGGTTTAATATGTATGTTGGTGTCTCATCTGCCACCTTGTCTTTCTGAATCCTTGGTTAGTAATCCCCATGAGTCCATCTTAGGTCCTCAAGTCAATCAAGTCTCTGTTTTAATTCTACAACACCAACGTTCTACTTGCTGATCATATTAACTGTTTTACGATGCCATCCTAACTGATTATTCTTGCTTTGGTTCTCTCATTTCTTCTCTCCTACGAAAGACACAGAACTTTCCTCCTGAAAATTCCACTTCCATTCCAAGTCAATCTTATTAAGGTTAGATTCAGCAAACATCTCTAATTGGTTAAATGACTTTGGGTCATGAATTTTACTCCCCAAGCTTATGCTTTCTGTTTTAAAAAAAAATCTCCAGTTGAGTTGTTTATATTTTATGATGCTGTGGCTATCATCAGTTTTCAAAAATAAGAATAAATGTATACTCTTTCTTCACAAAGAACTGCAGACATGTTATATTATTTTTTATTACATGAAGTAATAGCTAAATGCTCTTGACTTTGAACAGGTTATTTATTTATGTGGGTTTCATTAGAAGGAGTTTCAATAATTTTCAAACATTCTGCGATAAAAATCTATGTACTGAGGAGCCTTGGGTCCTTCATGGTAGAAAATCCAGTGATGGGATTAAAGTCTTTTGATAAGGTACAAGGCAAAGAAATAAAAGTCCACTCTCTAGGAAATGGTATAAGGATAGAGCCTGGAAACGATTCTTTAACTATTTCTTTTCAACATAGCCCTTTTCTCTGACCTCATAAAAATGCCTCTGCATTGTTTATTCAACATACCTTTTAATCAAAACCCTCTGCTAGATTTCCCCCCAAGATTCATTTGTGAGCAAAGATTCCAGAGAGTTATAAGAAAGTTAAATGGAAAATTATCGCAGTTTAAAAGATTCTTCTAAAGCAGCAAATATTTTATTAATCCACCAACATCTGCTAAAAATGGATTACCCTTGAATTTTGCTTTCTTCGCATATACATCGATGTGTACGTCATTCTGCCCTGTGTAAGTTTACCGTGGATTGGAATCAACTGCATAGTACCTAACAGCAGCGTGCTTAAAATAAATGAATAAGTACATTTAATGGAAGGACGTTCAAATGGTTAATTTCTTTTTTTCTCTTTCTCTCTCATATGTCAACTTCCAATCTAGAAAAGACATAGCAAAGATAGCATTTCTAAAAACTTTTTTCTCTGATATTTGCTCAGGAAATTGTTAATAGTTATGAATATTTTATTGTTTTTTATATGCTCTTGTTTATTGGAGATTCAATAAATAGGTATCAGATAAAGTAAATTAACTTTAGTATAGTGCTTTCACTTCACAGATGAGAAAATCAAGTCCAGTGAGGTTAAGGAAATAATTATTTAAAATTGTTTACAATAATTTCAGTGTTGGCTTCATTTTGTCACCAATGTCTCATCGTTTAGGTATTAATTTTAAAATATTACAATAAATTCTTTTTTATCATTTTATTGGAGGCACTTACAGTCCCTATAACAATCCATGCATCCATTCTGTCAAGCACAATTGTACATATGTTGCCATTATCCTTTTCAAAACATCTTCTTTCTACTGGAGCCATTGGTATCAGCTCCTCATTTTTCTCTTCCTCCTGTACCCTCCCTCCATCATGAATGCTTGATAATTTATTAATTATGTTTATTTTATATCTTACACTGACCTCTGTCTCTCTTCACTCACATTTCTGTTGTTCGCCTCCCCACCCCCTTAGGGTAGGGGCTGTTATATGTCAATCATGTGATTGGTTTCTCTTTTCTCCCCCCACTTATGCCTTTCCCTCATGATATTGCTACTTCCATTATTGTCTCATTACCTGTCCTGGATCCCATGGGTGGAGATATCTTATCTATACCAATGCACATGCTCTGTGTAAGCAATGTTTGTACGGTAGAATTGGGGTCATGATAGTGGGGTAGGAGGTGGCTGGGTGGTGGTGAAAGCATTAAAGAACTAGATAAATGTATGTTTCATCCATGCTATATTGCACCTTATCAGGTTTCCTTGAGACCCTTCTGTGAGTGAATGTCCAATTGTCTACAGCTGGGCTACACCTCACCCCTCCTACTTCACATCAATATGATGCCTGATACCTAATCCCATCGACTCCTCATGATCACACAGGATGGTGTGCTTCTTCCATCTGGGCTTTGTTGCTTCCCAGCTAGATGGCCACTTATTTAACTTTATGCCTTTTAGACCCCAGATGCTATATCTTTTGATAGTTGGGCACCAGCAGCTTTCTTCACCACATTTTTTTATGCACTCATTTTGTCTTCCGTGATTGCGTCAGGAAGGTGAGCATCACAGAATGCCAGGATACTAGAACTAAGTGTTCTTGCATTAAGGGAGTACTAGAGTAGAACAAATTCTTGTGTTATGATTACATTTAGCATTTTATTGCAATTATGACAAGAATTCCAGATAAAATTTTCATGAATCTATGATATATTGTGCTGAAGAATGAACAAGGTGGGAAAATTCAAGACCTGATTTCTGTTTGTGACTTTTGATTGGAACTTTTAAAAGAAAGAAGTGGTGAGAAGTTTGTAATTTGAGACAGATTTTATTTTTTTTAAAGACCTCAGCAATAGCTCTCATTTCATGTGCTCTCCTAGAAGCTTGCCACACTTCACTGAAGAAGCAGACTCTAATCTGAAGCCCTGCTGCAATTTCTCTTAAACAGTACAATATGGAGTATGTGATATACCACGACTTCTGAGGGTAAATTGTGAAAGATTGGGCAGGTTCTGCCTTCCTCACTGAATGCTTGCCCTTGAAGCTTTCTGTCACCATTTTAGCAGCCAAGCTACCCTGAGGCTATGATGTGTGAGGAAACTAAAGCTAACCTGTTTTGAGATCTCAAGCAGTGAAGTCTGAAACTGTAACTCCAGCTGCTTCATCTTTCTGCTTTTCCAAATCCAGCCACAGTTTGACTATAATTTCAGGAGAGATCCCACGCTATGACCAACAGCTGAGTTGTTTCTGAATCCCTGAACTCACAAAAACAGTGTAATATAATAGAATATTTCTTCTTCTTTTAATTTGTTAGGTACTGGAGTGATTTAATATACAGCAATAATGAATGGGACAACTTATTTCTTACATTCCCTTGCCCTTAATGGTCACAAGTCTATGTTATTCCCTCGAAAGATGAGAGACAACAGCTGCAGTTCCTACTTATTTATTTATATTTGATTCTCAGAAGTTTAAGGAAGGTTATCAGGTATTGGGGCAGTTCATGGGCATCGATGTGGATTTGATGACTATTCTTACTGGTGGAAAGCAACTTCTGGAACTCCAATTACTCCAGCTCCCAAATCTCATGGATACTTCATCTTTCCTACATTTCCTGATCAAATGTGCAAGCAACTCTATATCCTAAGAGTGACAGACTCTCTTGAATATCATCCACAGAACAGAAGTCCTAAGAATCCAGAATCTGAAATTGTGGCTTCCAGTATCTCCTCTTAGATATTTTTTTCCCATGTGGATTCCGGTTCGTTCTGTGAGTCCCAGTTGGTCTTTTCTCTTATTCACATTCTGTCTTCCCTTTCCAAGTGCTGAGCTGGAATCAGCTCTTGAAGCATAGATTCCTCTACTCATGTGTGTAGCTTCATTTTTTTTTTTTTTTTTGGTCTTTGGAGATAAATTGAGTATTCTTGATTTAGTCTTGGGTAAGGTTGGTCTACAATATCCTAGAAGGGCTATTTATCTTAGGACTTTGTGTAGCCTCCAGGTAAATAGTAATACTAATAACTGCAATCAGAATTGGGCCGTTATATCTAATCTCAGAGAAATTGCACATTCATGTGTAGAGGTTAAGTGTTAATTTGCTTAAGTAGTAAGCAGAATTCAACTTGTGCGAGATGACTTGTGTGGCAGTCATGTGCTTATGTTAATTTTATGATTGAAATGTAGGGTTGGAATCTGGCCTGTTAATCTGGAGAAAGCCATTGAGTAGCCGATGAGGCCTCTGTATGGGCATAGCTTTCACCTGAGACTCCTGGGAAATCTCTCAGTATTTCCCTTGTGAAGATGAGAAGCTATCTTCCCCAGTTGTTGGGAGTTAGTTTCAGAGACGATTAATCACAGGCAAGCTGGCAGCGTCTGAGAAGCTGGAGGAGCCGGCAGAGAGACCACACAGCTTTGCCCTGATGGAGCCGGACCTCTGAAGCTGGAGCAGCATGCTGTTGATGGACCCTGAGCCCTGGAAGCGAGGAGCCATAGGGAGACCCCTGTCGGTGCTGGAACTCTGTACCCACTGACCTGTGACTTCGTGAGTCAGAGGGAGACTTTATGGACTGATTTTGGGCATATGGGTTAATATTGGACTTGTGACTTTGAGCTGGACTGGGCTGGGATGTTTTCTCAATGCCCTGTTCCTCTTGAATATAAACCCATTCCTTATATCTATATGCATGGCTTTCAAATTTGTTCCTCTAGTCTACTTGGACTGACACAATTTTTTTTTCAAGAACATGTTCCCAATGCAAGTAAGATGCTGAAGGTACTTAAGTTTAATGTCTCTTATTCCTTGAGGGTCCAAGCCACTCATACATTGATCTATCTTTCCATCTCCCTATCAGTGTACCAGTAATTTGATTTAGTGTCTATTGCTCTGTTTACAATATCCTGGACCTCTAATTAGATTTTTAGTATTGGAGAAGATTTATACAGATAAAATGAAGTGGCATTCTTAGCAAATAAACTGGCTTTATCTCTTTTACCAATTCAATAGCCACTAATTAGTAACACAGTAGTAAGTATTCACTTTGTAAATCTGCTGTTTGTGCTTAATAAGGAAGGTTGCTTACACATAGAAAAGTTGTCCTTATGAACTGTGGGATAATCACCCCTCTTTGTCATTCCTTGAAATGGCCAATGCCATGCTAGATATATTATTTGTTTTATGAATATAAGATTTTTTTTGCTTGGCTGATAGTTGCTCAGAATACACACAACAAATGATGCACCAATTTGACCATCTCTACATGTATAATTCAGTGACAGCTGTGTAACCATCTTTTTCTTAGCTATTCTTCACCATTAACATAAATTCACTGGCCCTAAGATTCCTACTTTTGCATATGTACACGTGACCAAAAATACAATATCTTGAATCATAAAAATGAGGTCTTTCCTCTTTAAGATTTTGGGATAGTCCTAGGGAAATGCTTGAATTAGAATAGCAAAAAGAAGGGACACATTCAAGAGGCATCAATGAGGCAACCTTTTTTAGAGAAAGCTAAATTGGTAGCTGGAACCACGCTTGCGACACAATATGGATTCCCCTCTTCTCTCCACCTGTTATCGGTAGCTGCTTAGATTACAAACAATTTTAGAAGTGAGTCTAAAAAGAGCAAGATTCTCTAACAACCATTTTATAGAAACAAAAGAACTTCTGAGGTGAGCTTTTCCATCTTCCCAGTGGTACAATTCTAGGTATTATCTGACAGGCTAAAACTTGGCAATTGAAGTAGGTGTTTTAGTAGTGTTCCCTAACCTGTGATTCATGGAATGCTAATTTTGCAAGTTGTTAATAGATTTTATATAAATTACATGTATGGAAAGGAGTGTTTTGTGGTCAAAATAATTAGGAAATTTTAGCTAAAATCCACCGTGAAGGATTTTTAAACATTAATATTCTAGTGTGGCATATGAATCTCTAATACAGAGATGGCAGACAGCAGTGCTAACAAACCTTACTGGTCTCTACCCATTGCAGACATTTTTCCAAAGCGCATCTCAAAATATTGCATTCTGTGGAGCATGCTTTGGGACATGCTACTTTAAGCAATGATTTCACTCTATGCTTCATTTATTTTTTCTTGGTACATCACACTTGGGTTATTCAGTCTCCGAAGTGTAAAGGGCCCATTACAGATGGGATTTCCAATTCTCCGGTGACCTGTGAGCCTTTGTGCAGTGATATTGACATCCCCATTTAAAACACTGAGGCAGGAAGTGATGAGGCATGCTGCAGTGTGAATAGAGCTATTCCCAGAAGACAATAAGAAGAAAAGGAAATCCATGAGCCTGCCTCAGATAGGATAATGGGACAAATATTCATCCACAACAATTGGACATTGAGAAGGCACACTTCCATATGAATCCCAACATTTTCTGGCCAGATAAAAGACATTTACTGCAAGGAGTGTGAATTCTCCGGTGATAAACTATTTCTTCCTCAAGGAGAAAATTTCCCTGGATTCATGTTCTTATGAGCTGGACTTATTCCAAGGCTCAGACAGTGATGGGTTCTCCATTCTACAGTGATATTCTGCCTAGCAATGCCTTCTCCCGCTCCTTTTCTTGCCCTGCAGTTTTCATCTATCGTATAACAGAGAGAGTGATTTAGAAAGTAGGAACACACTCAGGTAACTGGATTCACCTACTGGCACAATTATTTGTGGGGTTTGACTATGGGAAGTCATCTTTATCTCTCTGTACCTCAGTTTCTTCATCTGTAAAATGGGAGTAACAAGAATACCCTCCCCTTCCAAGCACATTGTTGTAAAACTTATACAAAGCTAGAATTGGACAACAAACAAAAGCAAAAATAATACACTCATCAGTAGTAACTGTTGTGCCAACTGGTAACATGCTCTGCCACTAATAAAGCATTAGCTGTTGGAATTCATCCAGAGCCCTGTCTCTAAAGAAAGGCCTAGTGAACTACTTGTGAACAAGAGTAGGTATTGTAAATCCTATGAAGCATAATGACACCAGAAGCTGATGTCGACTCAAGGCTTTTCTTTTAATAACTAAATTTATTTGAAAACATTTTCACATTTTTAGGAAGCGCATTTGGGTACAGAAGTGATGGCATGTACAAATCAATAGTAAGGGATGAATTGCAAAGAATGAATAAAATGGGCTATAACCAGTTATGCTCATTGGGGTGTAGTAGATTATAGGGCATAGGTCCTACCATTTTGGAGAATCATTGGAGAATTTTACCCCGGAGGAGACCATGATTCATTCTTTGTAAGATAGAGAGGTGTCTTTATCAATAGCATGGACCAATCTGTAAATCCCTAAAATTGGAATATGGTTCTTACTTTCATGTGGTTTTATAAGGATAGCATAATTGGTGATCCCATTGGTATTAACTGTTAAAATACCACATCTTTGTGGTGATGATGATCAAATGTACATGGTAACAGCAAAAATTTATGCAGTGTCCATATGCTGGTGGATTCTGTCTCAGGCTTATAAAGCTAAAATATTAATGTATTTTTGAACAAAATAATATGAATTTAGTTGTACAGCTCAGACAACTTTCAGGAAAACAGATTTTAGCCATACTGTATTGACCTCTGACTAAGGCACATATTTCAGTCCATAGATTCTTTTATGTGTGAATAGTCTATTGCTGAGAAATGAGCTTCTAACATCAGTAATGCCTCTTAGATTTTTTTATCCTGGTATTCCATAACCCCATAATCAGATATTCTTCATCTTTAACTAGTATTGGTCCTTACCTTTTTATAACCCTAGTCTTATAAAATCCCCAAACTTGCTGGGTGACTTTCTTCCTATGAATATAATACCTTCTGGCAGTAGACATTCTCTAAGTGTCTTTGGAATTCAGTCTGCATTAATCAGTTGGAATCAAATCAGAACTGCATCACGAGGTTGTTTTAATTTTTCTGTAACTTGTGTAGGATGTGTCTGAGGTCTTTGTGACTTGGTATAATAGTGAATGTAAAATAAACAGGGAAGACCAGTGAGTTAATTTCAATTCATAGTGACCCCATGTCTGTAAGAGTAGAATTGATGCACTCAGTAGAATTGCCATTGCCTGAATTTTCTGAAATAATTTTCCAAAAATTTTCCTCTGAGGTGCCTACGCAGTTGCAGAAACTTCCTGACTACAGAACCTATCTTGCAGTGAGGTTTTATGCTGCCCAGTATACTTTAAAGAGCAATGGCAGTAGACAAATTGTTGGGTCAAGTTTTCATCTCATTTGGGCTTTGGAATCTCTTTGAGCCTCAGTTTTATCATCTATCAAGTGAAGCAAAGCATAGAACAAACAAGAAACCAATAAAGCAATCAAGAAACCATAAGTCTCCACATCTTAGAGGGTTATTGTATAAATTAAATCAATGAAATTTTTCAAAGCACTTAACACAGTGAGAAACCCAATAAATGATGGTTATTATTGTAGATGGTAAATGAGGTTATGTTTTAATGAGTTTGTGGAATGTAAAAGTAAATGCCCCCCTGGGAGCTCAACTAGGGAAAAATCGTAACATTAAGGAACAGATTAAACATCTGTAGAATTGATTATCTTAAGATAATATGCAAAGAGTTCTCATGGGTTCGATGTTGGGTTGATCCAGTCCACTAGTACATCTGAAGGAGAAAGATAAAAATTTACAGCTCCAGAAGCACTATCTTAAAAAAATACAAACTCACTGTTATTGAGCTGATTCTGCCTCAACGTGATCCCACAGGACAAGATAGAACTATGCCTGTTGGTTTCTGAGCCTACAACTCTTTATAGATATAGAAGCCAGCATCTTTGTCCTGTTGAGAGGCTAGAGGTTTCAAATACCTTAACTACTAACCACACATTTAGCAGTCCAACATGTAACCCAGTAAACAAAGGTTCCCGGAAACACAGTATTGTTGTTGTTAAGTGCCGAGATTTTGGTTCCGATGCAGAGAGACCTTATACAAAGTAGAGCAAAGCTGCAGGGTCCCGAGCCATCCCCACACTTGTTCCTATGCTTGAACCCGTTGGTGCAGGTTGGTGGCAATCCATCTACAGAGCAGTCAGCATCAGCTAGATGACTGGGAGTTTGAATCACAGTCTGTGAATCTCAATGAACCTTGGAAATTTGCCATACACACAAGTGCATTGAAGCAGGACCAGCTAGAATGCAATTCATGAAAAAGAAAGCTTGATCCCAATTAATTATAATGATACCTTGTTTTGGACAGACTCCAAGCACATACTTTCTACTTTAACCACAAAGTTTGGGGGAAAAAACACTTGGTTGGTATTGGTAACTTTGTGTTCCAGTGGAACCCAAATTTCAAGTTAAAAAAACCTATGTGGGCAGAGAGTTTATCCAGGGTCTCATCTGGCAGTGGACAGGGAGGTTAGGCCTTCAGTATGAGCACCTCTCACTCAGACAACATGGAGCACTTGCATTAGTGTATTAAAACATTCATCACTGTGCATTCTTATTTCATTTTTTGCATTTTATTTGTATAAAATATCATAATCATGGATCCAAAGAAAATTAGTGATACCAGCAGTATGCTAAAACAAAAACAAAAACAGAAATCTGTGAGAACCATAATAGAGTTAAAGAAAGAAATCATGGTGAAATTTGAGTCAGGTAACTGCTTTTCTGATTTGGCTGCTGAATATAACATGACTAAGTCAACATTATCCACATTTTGGGGGGAGAAAAAGTACCTAAAGCAACTAAGATAATCAAAGACATGAAATAATTAACTAGGAAACAAACAATCCAGACCATCAAGAGATTGAAAAGTTACCTGTTAATTTGAATAAATCTGAAACAGCTTGATAACAATGGCATATCCAACACAGTGATATGCAAAAAGGCTAAATGCCACCTAGTGACATAAAGTCCTGGAAAAAATGAATTTATAAGTGTAATTCCTGGGCCCTACATGAATTATTTAGTTTTCTATTATTTCCTGTGAAAAAAATATGTTCAGTTCTCAAACTTTTTGGGGTTTGAACATGAATTTGAAATGAGATAAGTTCAACAACTCAAGTATCTCTGTATATTATTATAACTAAAGAGAATTGCATATTATCACTGTATATTACCAGAACCAAGATAGACTATAAAGAGGAAAAGATTAAAGATTAACTTTATTTAAAAGCACTGTGGACCACTGTTTTTGTCTCAGTCAAGATGTAGTGATTTCTGTGCTACTGTAATATCCAGTATCTCAAGTACTGGAAGGATCACCATCATTTAAAGTAGCAGAAAGGTTTCAGTTGGGCTTCCAGACTAAGAAGAGACACTGGAAAGAAGATCTCAGTGACCAACATATGAAAAAGACAGGTGAATGTTAATATAAGGCCAAAAGAGAAGTCCTTCAGGTAATCAGCCCTTCAAAGAACGTGGGAAGCATTGTGTTCTTAGATTCAACCTTAATTATGTGGAAAGAGCAAAGGTTTGGGGACTTTCATTTGCTGATGTGACATGACTTAAAATGAAATGAGAAAACTATAATGTACAAATTTAAATCAAGAGAAATTTTATCAAATACATAAAAGTTAGCACAAAGATTGTTATCCTAGCTATTAGTAAACAGAAATGGACTGGTATTGGCCATTCTGATTCAGACAAACCAGCGGGGGAATTTGGTCTGACCACATTGATTCAACAGAATCAAATTTTTTGTTGAGTTCAGAGAACTGGTTGCTAAAATGACATTTGTAATCAAGGTTCTCTTTTAAAGTGGGCACTGGGCAGTCACCCAAGGTGGAGATCACAAATTCATATTTCTTTCCCTTTTTAAATGTTCATCTAGGCAACAGGGTACTGTAAGCAACCTTAATAATGTTCATTCCATTGATAGCTATAAAATAGATGGAAGTGTGTTTGCAATATTTATATATTCATTTAGTAAAACTCATTATACCTTTGATGAAATAGTATATTTTTATGACCCTGTGTTTGCTACTTCAGTAAACAAACATACCTTGTAAATAGAAAAAGTGCTAAACAACCAGAGGGTGACATGCTGCCATTTGCTTTAACTCTGTGTTATGCACCAAATTCCCAGGAAATATTATGAGTTATTGGCATAATTTTTTAATGTGTTTAAAGAGCTAAACATATTCTCCGAACAATTTCTGTAAATTCAGCAGAAGTGGAAAGAAGTTTTCCTTTTTTGAGAAAAGAAGTAAGCTGTTTCTAATCTATCAAACACCATGACTATTGTCCAATTGGCTTACCACAAAAGGAATAGAAGCCTACAGTGAAAGGATAGCTAAGATTAAATCCGACAGCCAATGATCCTCAGATATAAGAGAAAATCAGTATTGAAATAGAGTAAAGAACCCTCCTACTCCCACCACCTTAGGGCAGTGAGGTTCCCCCCCCCCAAAAAAAAAGAAAGAAATAGAGTAAAAAACAATTTCATTTGGGTATTAATTAATATTTTCATTAGTAACTTAAAACTCATAACATACTCATTTTGTGTACATTTTAATTATTTTTATTTAAATATTAGTTGTATTAAGTAAAAAACTACCTTTATATATATATATATATATATATATATATATATATATATATATATATACTTAAAATGGTCATTAGGGCAGGGAATTGGTTGTTAAATTATTTAGATACTGCCATTAAGACAAACATATGATTTATTAGGCTATAAATAGCAAGGTTAAGAGGAATAACATCATATTTATTGTCAAAAGAAAAAATCAAGAACTGCCTTTAAACACAAAACTTTGAAGGATATGAGTATCCATATGTCTATAAAGAAGACCATGTATTATTCAATTTAACACATCAAAATGAAGAAAGAGAAAGTTTGTTCCAACTCCTTTGGTCTTAAATTCACAAAAATACAATTACAATATACAGATAATAAGTGATGATTAGAATATAAATATTGGAAACAAACAAGAAGGATCAGTAATTGAAACATTTGTCCTGGTAATACAAAGGACAAGGTAAATCACATGGTGAAATTTATTTATTGGAAATGAATAACAACTTATTAATTGAAAATACCTTTCTTTTGACAACATAAAAAGTGACAATAAACATGGTTATCAATGAATAAATACACCTGAATCAAATTGACTACACCCACTGAAAGAGGCAGTCACCAAGAAACCAACCTGAATTTAGAATCTGTCTGAAGAACAGATTTGAGGCATTGAGCACTAATGACTAAAGACCAGATAAGTGATGGATGAAATCAATAGCATCATAATTAAAATGAATGGAAGAAATGTTAAATGTGAAATAGCTGAAAAGAAGATTTAAAAAAATAGCACAAGAAAATAAGTAAAGCGTTTTAATGGAATGTGAAGAAACCTGAAAACCCAAAGGGACTAACACACTCAGTATTACTCAAGGTGAAAACAAATGAATGAAAAAATAATGCTTGGCATAGTGATATTGAAGGATTCTTTGAGAAAAGTTATTGAAGGATTTCAGAAGTATTAAAAATGAAAGGAATACACAGAATTATTATACCCAAAAGAATTTACTCAACTTTAAGAAATTTCAAGAGTAGCATATAATCAAGAATGTAAAGTACTGAAGGAAGAAATTCAAGCAGTCTGAAAGAACTTGCCAAAACCTAGTTCCAGGAATAATGGAATAACAATTGAGATGTTTCAACCAGCTGGTTCTCTGGAAGTTCTCATTAGTTATGCCAAAAAATTGGACATCTACCAATTGGAAGAGACCTATACCTATCATTATTTCAAAGAAAGACACTCAACAAATGTGGAAAGTATCTAACAATATCATTTGTAACATATACAAGTAAAATTTGGTGGATGAGAAGTAAAATTGAATGCAGCAATATCTTGATGGGAAATTACCAAATCCTAAAGCCAGATTCAGAGGAGACCATGAAAGAAGGGATAACCTTAGTGATATGGGACGAATTTTGACTGCATGTAGGAAATACCTGAAAGATGTTTACTTTTGTTTCATTGTGAAATGGCATTAGAGTGTATGGATCCTAAAAAGGTATACATAACATTAAGAATATGCATTCCAGGACATTTAGTTATACTTCTGAGGAACCTGTATGTAAATCAAGAGACAGTCATTGGAACAACAGAACAAGGGGGAATACATAGCTTAAAATCAGGAAAGCTGAATATCAGGGTAGTATCATTTCACCATGCTTATTCAACCTATATGCTGAGGAAATAATCTGAGATATTGCACTATATGAAGCACTAGGTGTTTGGATTAGAATAAGGCTCCCTAAAACAACCTGCATGATACACATAACACAGCCTTGTTTGTTATGTGAAGTACAACTCAATGAAAAGAAAGTCCTGGGCTGAGCCCCGGTGACGTAGTGGTTGTGTGTGGGACTGCGGCCCACTGGGACGGAGGTTCAATTCCAGCAGTGGGGCTGGGCCTCCTACTCCCACCGCCGGAGAGCAGTGATGCCCCCCACCCCAAAAAAAAAAAAACACAAAAAAAAAAGTAAAGAAAGTCCTTAGAAGTGGACCAATTGACACCATCAGACAAATGAAGAAAAGATAGACATTGTCAAGTAGTTCATCTTACTTGGACTCACAATCAGCACTCTGGAAGCAACAGTCAAGATATCAAATGGCATTTTACCTTGGGCCAGCAAGCTTTGGGAGAATTTTTTGTTGTTTTTTGTTTTTGGAGGCATCACTGCCCTCTGGTGGTTGTGGGAGCTACCCAGCGCTGCTCCTGAGAGCCGCCGCTGGATTTGAACCACCAAGCCCACGGGCCACAGTCCCACACTCACCCACTTACGCCACTGGGGCTCAGCCCAGGGAGAATATTTTTAAGATGCTACATAGTAGAGGCATGATTTTGAGCACTAAGTTACAGCTGATGCAAGTGTAGTATTTTTAATCCTCTTATATGCTAGTGAAAACTGCCCAGCGGATAAAGAAAACTGGATAAGGCTTGATTCATTTTGAATTTTAGTGTTACCAAAGAACATTGAAAGTATCATTTGCTGAAGAACAAGCAAATCTGTGTTGGAAGAAGCATAGCCAGTGCTCCTTGTAAGTCAGGCTAATGAGACTTTGCTTTTTGGGCATGCTACTTGGAGAGATCCATTTCTGGAAAAGGACATAATGCTTCATAAAGATGAGGGGCATGGAGAAAAGGAACATGTCAGTGGGATGTATTGATTGACACAGTAGATCAAACAATGGGCTCAAAAAAAACTGGCATGATGGCAATAGGACATATTTAGTTATTGTACATTGAGCTGTTGTGAGTTGTAGCTTTATTGATGGCACCTAACTGTAGCAGCAATTGCTACACAAAGCTATGAGAACGGAATTCTTGGGAGAAAGTGGATCATGTTTTTTCACCAATTAAAATAGATGAATGTTCCATAAAGACTGTGAAGAACATTATTCCCTGTTTGGCTTCTAATTCATGAGAGAATTCCTTGAAACCCCAAATAAAAAACCAAAAACAAGCTCACTGTCATCGAATCCATGCTAACTCAGAGGAACCCACAGGACAGGATCAAACTGCCCCCCTCCCCCCAAGGAGTTTCTGAGACTGTGACTGCTAATGGGAGCAGAAAGAGCTTTCTTTCTCAGAGAGGCCGGTGGTTTTGAACTACCAACTTTGTGGACTGCAGGCCCATGTCACAATTATGCCACCAGGGCTCCCCCTATGTGTTATTATAATTGCCATAACTGGGAGATAGATCACATCCCTCGTAGGCCTATCCATTCTCTCCTTATCACTAACCCTAACTGGGCTCAGGGAAATGCTGTCCCATGTTGGCATGTGAACTATTGCATAGTTTCCATTTGTCTGATGAAATCTTGCTGGTGAAATAGTTATGAGTTGGACTGCGAATTGCAGGGTCTTTATGAGTCAGCATTGAGTCCTAGGCAGTGGGTTTGGATGTCATTTTTTGGTTTTGGTTTAGTGGCTACAGTATACGATCAAACAGACTATAGTTCAGAGTAGAACTCTGGTGAACATAAGCATAGAAGGTAGTCCTAACCAAGACTCCCATTGCTCATTGAAGCTAGATTGTAACTTCCATAAGAAATTGCCTTACAGCCTTAGTGTTCATAGAGCACTTGGCTCACCTGTCAATTTGGATGTCAGATAGACAGGAGACTTGATAAATCCACTTCTCTTCCTACCCTTAGCAGGGTGGGCACAGAGTATTAGTCTTGAAGGCCTTGGGCTCTTTGATGCTGAGGAGAGCAGTAAGGACAAACTGTACCACCCAAAAGTATTATTTCTTTTCTTTTACTTTAATACAACTTTAATTTTGATGGGAGAGCTTATTTTAGTCAACTGTATTCAGAAGAACATTTTCCCATGAATTGGACAAATAAGTTTTATTTACATACACAAGGACATTTGGGATAGAGAAAAGAAAGAATCAGTCAAATAATTGGGTTATTTGGGAAGCAGCAGAAACCTACTTAGGGAACAAAGGTCATCATCTATTTTCGAAACCACCAATTTCCTCAAATCCAAGCATTTCCCCTTTGTGTAAGTTTATACCAGCAGGTCTATATGTTCGTAGCACTTCTTGACAGCAAGAGATGCTGACCTGGTTTATTAGCAAATGTTTTACCATTAAAATGCATTTAAGGAAATTCCTATCCTAGTGGTCTTGAAGATTAAAATAGTTTAACTTACAGAAAGGCTAATATGATGCCCCTCAAAACAGGAAGAATGAATTTATGCCTAAAAATACAATTATCCAATTATCACACATACATTAATAGTGTTCAATATGCCAGTTAGGTACAGGGATAGGTGAAGTATAATGCCATATATATATATATACACACCTATATAGATAAATGGAAATAGTTGATATAGATATAAATAGCTTTTTTAGAAAGATAAAATATTGGACAAAATAATAGAAATGCTATGTTCAATGAATTGTATTTCCTTCCATTAGAATCCACTCTGGACAATAGAAATCATGCCAGTTATTTTAGCATTCAGAATTTAATATAAGAATTCAGTGAGACAGTTACTGTAAGTTTAAAGTGATCAGAAGTATCCACTTGTGCTGAAAAACAAAGGGAGTAGGCAAGGCTCATTATACACTAAGATCTTCAAAAACCTTGCGAATTGACCACAGATCTCAGAAGTGGGAAGATTACCTGGCTACCACAACTGAAAAAAAATCATAATTAAATAACAAACACACTATGATTGCATTAACTCCAAGTCATAACAACCCTACAGGACAAGGCGGACCTGCCTCAGTGGGTTCCCAAGACACTACCTGTTCAGGGGAGTAGAAAGCCTCTTGTTCTCTCTAGGAGAGGCTGCCGATCTCAGGTTCGCACCTGGTGCAATACGTAACCACTACTTCACCACGACTCACCAAAGCAGGCAACTCTAAAACAGGGACAGACTCATAGTGACCCTGTGCACAGGTACTATTGAATTCAGAGGAGGAAATTCAAGGAGCTGAGACAGACTTTTGAGAAGAGAGCGCATGAAATATTTTTGACAAACACTGCCAGAGGATTTTTAAAGGAAAGTCCTGTTTATTTACATTTTAAAAAATTGACCTTATGGAACAGAGTTCTATGTTGACATTCTTGGGGTCAGCATGAACAGATTGACTAGTGGGTATGCTTGTAGAATATGAGATGAATTAGAAATGGGATTAGCTGCAATAATGAAGAATCAATGCTGGGTGAAAGTTGATAGAAACGGAAAACCAAATTGAAAAAGAAAGTTCCTTTGATTAATTTCAAATTCCTACATTTTCTGTAGTGCCTACTATTGGCAGAAATGAACAGGGAATAATTAACAGCACAGAATGTGGTTTTCAGAGGCCCATTCCCAATAGCCCCAAATAGAGTAGTATAGTAATTGTAGAAACAGAAACCTAATAACCTAAACAATATCATGTAACAGATGCAAGGGGAAATTATTTGGGGAATTTTAGGACACAAGAAAATGACTCTAAGGTGAGGTGGGCAGAGGTGCTTCATGAAAGAATGAATTCTCAAACTTACCTGGCAGGGAGATACCATGATCACGAAGGTGGTTTTCCCAGGCAAGGCTCACCCATTGTACTCTAGGTGTGCTGACCCCTGCGATTTCCCCAAATGTAGGAAACTCGCCTGTGTAATTTGGGGTAGTGGGGGACTGCATTTGCGCTCTCCCCTGGAAAAAATTCAAAACAATAAAAAGAATGAATTCTCTCTCAGTGTGTGTGTGTGTGTGTGTGTGTGTTTGATTTGTTTGTCTAGTTTGGCTTTTAATTTGTTGTTTTTAATTCATGCAGCCTCCCGGGATCTGGGGAGGGAATAGAAAAAAAAAGAAAAAACAAAACACACCAAAAAGAACCCAAGCTCCCATGGTCTTCCCTTGTCTCCATAATACTTGTCAGCCTCAATCCTATTGTATATTACTTTCCCTTTCATCCATCCCCCCCCCCCCCGCACTCCTGCTAACCATCAAAGAATGTTTCTTTTCATAAGAAAACTTTGTCTTGATATTTTGCAATAGTGATCTCATATCATATTTTCCCTGTGTGATTGATGAATTTTACTGAGCATAATGTTCTCCAGCTTACTCCATGCTATGAATTGGTTTGCAGATTTATTGTTATTTAACATTGCAGGATGTTATGGTGTATATGCCAATTTTTGTCTATACATTCTCTTGTTGACATCCACTTAGGTTGTTTTCATCTTTTTTGCTATTGTGAAGAGTGCTGGAATGCATTGGCACACATCTATATATTTGTATCAAGGCTTTTATTACTCTAGGCTATATAACAAGGGAAGAAATTTCTGGATCATATTACTGATTCCATGCACTGCTTGTATGGCTATGCAATGGTGAAACAACTGTGGAAAGTGGCATGGCAGATGCTGAAAAACATGGAAATAAAAATACCATATGACTCAGTGGACTATAAGATTTGTTATAATGCAAGAAAATGTCATGGTGGGTCATTCATTCATTTAACCAATATGTAAATGCCTTCCAGGTACCAAGTGCTGTGTTCAACATTCAGCACATGCATTTGAACTTTTCTTCATAGAACTTATGCTAACTGTAAGAGACAAAAGAATCAGCAAGGAAAGAAAGAATAGCAACACCTAAAAGACAAGATATTAGTAAGTTCACAAAGGAAATAAAACAAAGTACTGAGATGGAGACAGACTGCTTCATTTGGGCCCTCAAGGGAGATGTTCAGAGAGATGGTGATGTGTGAGTGAAGACTTGATGGGATGAGAGACTGAGATGACTGTACCACTTGCCATCGAGTCAATGCTAACTCACGAGGATCCCATTCGTCGAATTAGAACTAGGCTCTGTAGGGTCTTCACTTTCTAATTTTTTCAACATAAATCTCTAGATTGCCTTCAGAGAAAAAGTGGAAATGAACTTAGCAGCTGAATTTATTTTCACTACCAAAAGAGTCTAAGACAACGCTAAATATGAGGGTAAGTCAAAAGATAGCACTACTGTGATTCCAGTGTGTGTGTGTAGTCCCAAAAGCCGGAATTGTGCTGGGCAAAGAGTGGTTTTTGTGGTTTACATTTTCCCCTCAAGGTGAGCATCAAACAACTAACTCTTAGTTATTGCACCCACGGGCATCATGCTCATTTTATGATTTTTTTTCTCATAAAAGCAGTTTTGCTGGAAACGTGGTTTTTTTTTTTGTGATGGCCTATTTAAGAGAACAGTGTGCAGTTGTTGTGAAATTTTGTTTCCTGTTTAGAAAAAAATGCTACAGAAACTGTTGTGATGTTGAACACGGCTTCCAAGGGGGTGTTATGAAAGAAACTCAAATGTATGAGTAGTAGCTTTCTTTTTTTTCAAAATAGCGAAATGTCAATCAGTGAAAATCCTCGTTCAGGATGCCCATCTCTTTCCCGGATGAAAATGTTGACTTGTAGTTCATGTGGAGTCCGTTCCACCAGATCAGATTGCTAGTCAAACTTTCTATTTAGAGGCATTAACAGTGTGCCACAAAAAAGGCCTGATTTGTGGCAGATAGGACACTGGATTTGTCACCACCACAATGAACCTTCTCACACAGTCATCATCACAGTACACCAGTTTTTAGCAAAAAACAAAACCAAAAACAAACCAGCATGCCTTTCTTGTCCCACACACCTTACTTACCTGACCTTACTCTATACAACTTCTTTTTGTTTCTGCTAATAAAGATGGTTATTAAAAGAATAGCAATCGGGGGTGAGCCCCGTTGGTATAGTGGTTGAGTGCAGGACTGTAGACCACTGGCTTGGCAGTTCAAATCCAGCACCAGCTCTCCAGGAGCATGACTGGGCCTCCTACTCCCACCAGGGGGCAGTGATGGCCTCCCCACCTCAAAAACAAAAAGCAAAACAAAACAAAAAAGAATAGCGATCGGATGATGTAGTAGAAGTGATGAAAAAGCAAACAAAGAAAAAAATGAGGCAGGTGTTCTCAGCCATCCCAGCAGATGAGTTTGAGAAATTTTTCTAAGAATGGAATTGCAGATTTGACAAATCTATTATGTGTAATGGAGAGTACTTTGAAGGTGATAAGGTTGTTTTGTAAAAAAAAAAAAAAAAAATTAAATATATAGCTTTGAAAAATACATTGTTTTGGGGGGATATATATCACTTTATTGAATAAAATCTGACCCATAGAAACCCTACGGGACAGGGTAGAACATCTCCCCAGGGCTTCCACGACTTGTTACAGAAGTGAAAGACTCAGCTTTTTCCCACAGAGCAGCTGGGGACTTTGAACTACTAACCCCCCAGTCACCAGCCTGACTTGTGGACCACCATGTTGTCAAGGCTCCTTTCCATATAAGTGCTTTTATTTCAAAAAAAAAAACATATTTAAACTTTTCTCTGTGATTGATGTATGACAGGAGATAAGCCCTCTCAGTAACACCCTTGTCTTACTCTTATTTAGATGCTTTTAAAAGAGGCCATTCACAACCATAATTTCTGAGGAGATCTGCTTGACCAGTGAAATTCAAAGCAGATAGGTTGGCTAAAAAGGTTATGGTGATAGTTGTATTTCAAAAAGTACTCTTGATAGTTTGTCCTAAAGGGCACAGAAAATCACTGGGACTTAGTAGGGAAAAGTTTCAAGAAAATTGAAAACTTCATTGGTAGGAGGAATGTCAGGAAAGTTGTACTGCAAATTTCCTTTTCCCCTATTTTGTGAAGTCTGCCAGTGGTGTCCAACAAGAATTTATCCAATAGTTCTGATCTTGCCTATCCAGGCATTTTTTTTTTGGTCACACAAACCCAAAGAGCATTTCATAAGTCTCTGATTTGAGCTCTTCAAGGAAGCTAAAATGGCTATTTTGATATGGTGTAAACTGAAGATCCAAACATTTTCCAGGAAGAGTTAGGGAAAGGGCAATGCCATCAACATAGAGACTATGTTGAAAAAAAGAAAAACAATTGCTTCACAGTCTGAACGTTTTGTTGCTGCTGTTTGGTAAAGTTTTCCATGATTTTGTAGATTCTTTTTGGCTGACCCTCATAGAGAAACAATGAGAATGCTTATCAAGTAGTTTGAACAGCAAGTGTAGAAGGCATAAGACAGGATGGGGCTTGCTGCATCCACAGAGCAGATAAATGAGCAGAGGGAGAAGATACTTAGCACCAAATCGTGTCAATGTGAATAAGTTTCAGTCCAGTGGGGCTGGGCATTTGGGTTTGACGTTGTCATGTGAAGATACATTGTAAATCTAGGTGGCCAATCCATTTGGGAGCAGAGGCCAGTAGGGATGGGAAGCAAGGACAGAGAACTTTCCAAGTCACGATACTAGTTGAAACAAAGGCATAAAGTAAGACTGTTGTGATGGGTAGGTTTGTTATGCCAACATGGCCACAGAAGATTGGTGGGTCTGTTGTGACGGCATGGCCAATGAACACGCGGGATGAATTGAAGGGCAGAGATAGGAAGGGCTAGGCAAGTCCTGCCCTCTCTCTTGCTTCCAGATCTTCGGACCAGAGAGCTGTCTTGTTTGTCCTGTGCCTCAACCTCCAAGCAACACTACCCGTGGGACACCTACTCGTGGACTGTGTTGCTATGAGTTGAGGATCCTTCAAGCCCTACTTTGCCACGCTCCTGGGATATACATCTCTTGAGCTGGGGACTGTTGGACTCTGTCATCTGCCTGACTGTTGGTGACCTGCTCTGCCGTTTGCTGCCTATAGCCAGATAGCCTGGATTCCTCTACACAGGACTACTCAGAGGCCCTCAAGACTTGAAGGACTGCCAGTCTTCTAACTGTCTCACGCAAGTGAGTTGCATCGAGCAATATGTATTGCTTTATAGATTGATAACTGTTTCTTTCTTATCTTATATACCTTTCTCTATATATAAATATATAAAAAGAATTACTAGTGTCCTGAATTTTATTTCTCTAAGAGAAGCCTGCCTGACACAACTGTTTAAAATATGTGTGTGAAATGGAGGACAAATCAGCTTATCTATATTAGAGAAATCAATGAGAACTAGGGTAATTCTTGAAAATGTTGTAGTATTAGAAACTGTCTTAGAGTCCACTTATTCCATTTGTAAGGTAGAATTGGGGTCATGATGGGGTGGGGGGAGGAGAGAGAGCAAGCATTTAAGAACTAGAGGAAGTTATGTGTTTTGTCATTGCTACCCTGCACCCGACTGGTTCGTCATCTTCCCCTGCTACACTTCTGTAAGGGAATGTTCTACTACCTACTGACAATTATATAATTTTTGGTTCTTTAATACCTATTTACTTGATTCCTTTGACAACTCATGGTCACACAACTGGTATACTTCTTCTATGTGGACTTTGTTGCTTCTGAGTTAGATGGCCACTTGTTTATCTTCAAGCCTTTAAGACCCATGTACTATATCTTTTGATAACTGGGCACCATCAGCTTTCTTCATCACATTTGCTTATGCACATATTTGTCATCAGTGATCATATAAGGAAGGTGGGCAGACAATGATATGACTTTTTGTTCTTTGATACCTGATCTCTTTGTGGTCAAACCTCATGGTCACACAAGCTGGTGAGCTTCATCTATGTGGGCTTTGTTGCTTCTGAGCTAAATGGCTGCTTGTTTACCTTCAAGTCTTTAAGCCATCAGCTTTCTTCACATTTGCTTATGAACACATTTGTCTTCAGCAATTATGTCGGGAAGGTGAACATCACGGAATATCAATTTGACAGAACAAAATGTTCCTGCACTGAGGAAGTACTTGTGTAGAGGTCCTATGTCCATCTGCTGCCTTAATTCTAAGCTTATAAATACATGCACATAAATCTCTTTCTCCATCATCATATATAAATGTATTTACCTATGTACATGCCTGTATTCAAACTCTACAAATGTCCTTTGCCTGCTAGTTCTTTCCTCTATTTTCTTTTACTTTCCTCTTGTCCCACTATCATGCTCAACCATTATTTGGATTTCAGTAATTTCTTTCAGTTACATTACTTCTTATCAATCCCCACCAGGCCTCTCTCACCTTCTTTGCCACTGATTTTGGATCACTTGTTTCCTTGTTCCTGGGCTGGTCAACACCACCTCCTTTCCTCCAACCTGCCCCTCTCCCAGATCCCTTCAGAATTATGGGTCGCATTGCTTTCTCCTCTAGACTGTTGATCCAGCCTACATTTTGGGGAGAGACCTGCAGAGGTAATAATATGCACACACACACAAAAAAACAAGACATAGCAAGACGAAGGGACAAAGAAAAACAAAATGATGACAATCAAAAAACCAATGACCAGAGAAATAAATGAATGAATAAATGAAAAAATAAATAAAATAGTAAAATAGAAAAACCTTTAAATAGGTGAAGGTCTGTTTGCTGACTTCTAGGCGTATCCTCCAGTTGAGTCCGAAGGGATGCCACACCCTGGCCCCAAAGTCTATCCTTGGCACTTCCTCCAGACCTCCCAGCTTTGCTTCACCCACTGCTCTGCTGCAGTCCCTTAGTGTTTTGCCTCAGGGTGGTGGGGTCAGACTGGATGCAATCTTGATCCTGTGTATACAGTGTTATCCCCTGTAAGGCCTTGGGTCACTGAAGGATGTTGTATCTCAAAGTGGAACCAGCCATATGGTCCTCTTTGCGCCTTGGCTGATCTGGGGGAGGATATTGTCCTCCAGGCTTGGTGGGCCAGGATGTGCTCCACTCTCTCTTCCTCCCCCTTCATTTGCTCCCGGTGCTCTGGTCAGAGCTCTCTCCCTGAGCTGCAGCTTCAGTGCTGTTCTCTAAAGTAAATTCCTCTGTAGGTAGGGGCTTCTGTCCATGTAGTTGCGATTGGGGCTGGGTCCTCAGACCCCTCTGGAAGCTCCCTGCTCCATACTGTCACACTGCATTCACATCCTGCAACACTGGGCTTAAGTCTGATCTCTCTTTCTCTGTGGAGATAGATATAAACGATACCCTCCCTTGGGCGGGTTAGAGCTCTGTTCCCCGGCTACACATTGCTAGACAATCTTCCCCTGCCTCCCTCTTTGTTAGTTGGCTACCAAATGGGAACATTGATTTGGTCTGGCCCCTCCCATACTACCTGGACTTCACCCCAGGAATGTGTATATACAGGAGTTTTTTCTCTCTGCTCCCTCTCCATTTTTTTTTAAAGCTTACTTCAGCAGACTCAGGTTGTACTTGTCCTTTTATGGTTGACTTTCTTCACTCAGCAAGATTTCTTCCAGTTATTCCCATGGGATGATATGCTTCATGCATTCATCACTGTTTTTCAGTGACGTGTAGTACTCCGTTGTATGTGTGTACCATGATTTTTTAATCCATTCACCTTTGTATGGAAATTTAGGTGGTTTCCAACTCCTTGCAATTGTAAATTGTACTCCAATGAACATTGGAGCACAGATGCCTGGCACTGGTTTGTTTCTTTCCTCTTCTGGGTATGTGCTCAGTAGGGAAATTGCTAGGTCGTAAGGTAGTTCAATTTCCATCTATTTCAGATATTTTCAAATTGATTTCTATAGTGGCTGACAAGTGGTATCTCGTTGTTTTAATTTGCATTTCTCTTGCAAATAATAATTAGTAACATTTTCTCATATGTTTATTGGATTTCTGCCTCTGTGAAACTTCTGTTCAGGTCTTTTGCCCACCTCCTCGGTGGGCAGTTAATTTTTTCCTTTTTGTAAGCTTTCAAAGTATTGTAGATTTTAGTAATAAGACCTTTGTCTGATATGCCATTGCTAAGTATGTTTTCCCAGTCAGTGGGCTATCTTATTACTTACTCTCTTGCTGAATCTTTTCAAGGTACACAGGTGATTTGTCTTCAGTATATTCCACTTGTCACTTTGTGACTCCTCTGTATTTGTGTCCTTCCCTATTTCCAATAGCCAATGTATTCCCTGTGCCAAGGTTCCCATGTTTGTCCGAACCCCCTCACAAATGGCCCTAAATGTTTGAGGTTTTACCTCTAGGTCTCTGATCCACCTTGAGTTTATTCTTGTGCATGGGATGAGGTAAGAGTCTTGCTTCATTTTTCAGCATTTATACATTTTTCCCTGCACCATTTATTGAAGAGAGCATCTGTTTCGCATTTGATATTTTGGGGTCCCTTATCAAAAATCATTTGCCTGATGTCTTTATTTCGGGGTCTTCAGCTCTTTTCTATTGGTCTGAATATCCATTGTTAGACCAGTACCAGACTCTTTTGACTATTGTCACAGTACCAAATTCAGGTACAGCAAGCCCTCCCACTTTGTCCTTCTCCTCGAGGTGTTCTCTAATAAATCTTGCCTTCTTCTCTCTCCACATGAATTCAGTAATCAGTTTTTCCAATTCCTTAAAGAAGGATGGTGGCAATTTTATCAGGATAGCACTGAACTTATATAGTGACTTGGGCAGAACTGACACTGACATCTTTACTATATTGAATCTTCCAATGCATGAGCATGTGATATTCTTCCATTTATGGATGTCACTCTTCATGACAAACATATTACAGTGAGAAAGTGTGGATCTTGGGCTCCTATGGAGCTGCATGTTGATCTCAACTCTGCGAGGAGTACTTTGTAACTTTGGACAAACTCTTCAGTGATTCTTGGGGGTCACTCTGTAAAGTTAAAATAACAGCCCCTGACTGTAGGTTTGTGGTAAAATAAGCAGATTATGCCTAAAGAATGTCTTGCATAGAAAAATTAATGCAAATCTCTTCTTTTAGAAGCAAACAGGGCCAACACATCTATCTCTAAAGACATCAATCTCTTTCTCACCTCTCCACCTCCCCTTCTCCTTTTTGTCCATCTTCGCTATCTTATAAAGGCCATGATAAAGGCTCAGGTCATCCGGGTAAGTCAATGGGTCAAATGGGATGTGCATTAGTAATATCACTTTTTTTCAGAAACAGTTTCATGCAAGTAAAATCTCACTGCATGAAACAGCAAGGCAGTGGCAGTTTTGGGCTAATGTTGACATTGTCCAATAGGATAATTACAGTGTAGCTCCATTATATCATACTATTATATGCAAATATAATGCAGTCTATATAATTAAATTCATCATAGAGTTCCGTCAAAGTTTTTCAGCTGACTTCCCAATTCCTCTTGCCCTAGCGTGTCTGTTCTATAGTTGCGCCCACTCCAAAGAAGTACAAGCCCTCCTTAATGTCTGTTTCTTCCTTGTTTCTACTTTTTCTAGATCATCTTTAATCTGTTTATGCCATTTTATTGTTTGCAGATATTTTTTTTCTCACTTGACTTTATCTTATTTCATAACAAACAAATAGGTAGACATTTGTTTGTTTTCCTGTTTTCAGTCTACAGATTTTGGATCAGAGACAAGAGATGGTAAATAGCTTCCTGAAGAATGTGAAAGTGGACAGTGACAGAATGGAAGTTCCAGGATATGGCAGTCATGCACTTTAGTGTCGATTTCATGACTGGGAGTATAAGGGTGGAATCTAGTCTGTCAATCTGGAGATAGACAATGAGACCTCTGTGTGGGCATGGGTTTCTCCTGAGAATTCTCGAGGTATTTCCACTTGGAAGTGAGAGACTTACTCAGTTCTTTGAAGATGCTCTACTGACAAGACACAAGGCAGACTCCCTGTGAGTTATCATGGTGGAGGAGTCACATGGACTTACCCTGATGGAACCAGGCCTCTGTAGTCAGAAAAGCCACATAGAAACTCCTGCCACTGCTGAGATGTTTGGAAAACTAGAGAGAGGTCCCTGCCAGCACTGAGATCCTTCTACCACTTTGGATACACAAGAGGCTGCACCCACTGGTCAGTGATTGTCCTGGTGTCATTGCATGTGCCTTATGAATCTGAAGAAGACTTTATAGACTGGTATCAGACATATGGCTAATATCAGACTTGTGAGCTTGGACTGGATTGGGTTGGGATGCTTTCTCAATGTCCCTTTCCTCTTGTCTGTAAACCTCTAGTTAATGAATTTGTTCTCTAGTCAACCTGGACTAACATATAGGCCAAGTATTCAGACGCTGTTTCATGTTCAGATGCATTCATCCTTATGTTACTTTTCCTTGTGTGTCATCTTGAAAAAATTCTTGGAGTGAACATTATTAAAAAATGCATCTCCTGAATGAAAGCGCTCCAGCTTGAGTGTGATTCTGAAGAAGTGCAAGAGCCTTCTACATTGCCCAAACTTCCAGAATGATACAATATGGAGCATTTACCTTCACCCCCAACATACACAAATAAAAACATGTGAACACAAAAGCTATGTGGATAGCAAAATTAAAATGGCCAATTTCTGTTTGTTCTCAGTAGATTCTAGATATTAATTGAAGCGGAATGTGTGTACTTTGCTTCACTTGAATATCTAAGTCATCAGTGTGGTACCAACTTTACTATCCCATAAGTATTTGGTTATCTATTGGTAATCCAACACTGACACTCTCCATGAGCCTCATCAACTGAGAATATTGGACCTGATAACCTCCAATTGCCTAGTAGTCTCTTATTTTCTATGACTCTCTATGAATCTTTCTATGCCACCTTTTGCAACCTTCTGTAGGAGGGTTGAAGCTCTGCAGGGGCTATGAACTTTACTTTGCTCTGATGCAATAGAATGATGAGAGTGCAGTTTTGTGGAGAATTCAAGGTCGCAGAGTTCCCATTCATCCTTTTGGAATATATTGTTGTTGTTAGCTGCCACTTGTTGGACTCCTTGTTCTTCATTATATTCATGGCCATTGTTGTGGCCACTAAATATTCTGATTGCCTTCTCTCCTGTAAGGATTGTCTAGCACTATGCCTGATAATGCTCTGTTGGAGTCCACAGCCTTTTTACTGGCTACTTTTCAGAAATAGATTGCAAGGAATATACAGACACTTGAGAAGAACTTACAAAAGCTATATTGAGTACAGTACAACTATCCTTTCTGAAGTATATAAACTCACCATGAATTGGTTTCAATTTGGTAACAACTGGTTTTTTTCTTAGCTCAAGTCCTCTCTCACCTAATTCCAACACTAGGAATTGATTCCCACAGGTCATCCTGTTTCTTCCTAGTCTTTCTTAGTTTGGGAACTCCACTGAGACACATCTACTATAGGCAGGTTTTCAAATGGAATACTAGTGACACGTTTTCCAGCATCTCAGCTACATGCAAGTTGGTAAAATAGAACAAACTGACAGACAAGTGGTGGATAAGAGATTCAAAACTTCTTTTTTGTTCCAGGGACTTTTACAATCTATTCATATGTAAAATAAATTCAATTTCCCATCAGGATTTCCTTTAGAAATAAGGACATTTAGATAAGGTAATACGTTTTTCTCAGGAATCTCCCTTTTAAAGAAGCTTCAGATCACATAGTTTTGGAACTCCCTGATAAACCAATGCCTCTCCCAGCTCCTCTCAGCTCCACAAATCACTTATCCATTTTTTCTTTTAAAATATTTTACTGAGTTTTATTTTATACAAAAATGAGAGACAATGACAACATGAGCCTAAACGCAAATCAAGGATGCATGCACCTTTAAATCTTCATAGAGAACTGGCTGCAGAGCTTCTAGCAGCAGAGCATTCCCTTCATGGTGACCACTTCTCCTTATCCACTTCAGGTAGATGAGGTGCTGACAACTTCAATAGGGCTACCAAATTGAGGATGCAGACTTCCTTGCTTTGCACCTGCCTGAAGACATAGTCATCCCCCACATGATCTCCAACCTGGTTTCTAACAGTAAAAAGAAAGGTGCTAAGAGAGTAAAACCTTTGTGTCCCCATCTTTCCCCTCTCCTCCCCCCCTCCCGGGAATCACAGCATGGGGTGGGCCACACCCGGATGATCCACATTCCATCTTCTATGCTGAACAACCTTTGGTCTTGGTGAGCCCTTTCAAGGCTAAGCTATTTTGACTGAAATTCTTAAGTCTTAATGTCCTTCTAGAATGCCCAGATAGTGCAAAGTTCCTAGCGTCCACTGCTCACAGAAAGCTTGACAATTTGCATCCACCTAGACACAGATACTTGGGAAGAACTTTCAAAAGCTTTATGGAGTACAACTACCTTCTCTGAAATCTTTGAGTTCACCATGAATTGGTATCAACTTGACAACAACTGGTTTGTCTCTAAGTTCTAGTCCTCTCTCACCTAATTGCAATGCTTGGGGTTGATTCCCGCAGTTCAGCTCAGCTCCATCAAGAATGCAGTTCCAGGTGAGTATTGGTTGGATCTGCATATTAATCTGGGCCTAGATCACCTACAATATCCCTGATTCAGATTTAGTTTCAGCCAGTTGATGAAAGGAAAGTGCTACCTACTCATTTCAGTGAATAATAAAGGACTTAGAAATATATGCCCCAAAGACCAATGAGATGCTAAGTGTCTACCCCATCATTTGTTCATTTGATTAGTTGCTCCTCTTTTCTGAAAATATTAATTGAGCACCTCTGTTCACGCAGGTAATTTACTAGTAATTTACTAGTTTCTGAGACTTTAAAGACATGCGTCTAATCTTTGCTCCCATGTAACATGTATGCTGTTAAAGAAGAAAATATTTAAAATGTATAATCAAGTTATTACTATATAGAATGATAAATATTGGAAGAGAAGTCAATAAAAAGTGCTTGAATAATTGTTTGCTATTTCATCAATTCCAATTTATAACAGCCCTGATTCTGAGAACAAGTGTCCATTTGGGTTTGCTTGACTGTAATACTGGCAGAAACAGGTCATCAAGTCTTTATCCTATGGAACAACTGATGGGCCCATAGTGTTGAACTTTATGTTAGTAGTCAAGTTCATAATCATAGAACCATTAGAACTTTTGAATGGGAGGAGTGTCTGTGAAAAGTACATTCTTTCTGATGAAGTAGGAGGTTTCCTAAATTAAGTAATATCTAAGCTATTACTGTATAGAATATAAGCTTTGCACAAGATAATTCCATTACAAAATCCCATTGCAGTCAATTTTATTCTAATCATTAGTGATTTTATAGGATAGGATAAAACTGCCCCTAAAATTTCTAAGATTATACATGTTTACAGAAATATACTGTCACATCTTCCTTAAGTTGAGTGGGCTTGACCACTGAGCTTTTGGTTAGCATCTGAGCCCTTTAACAACTCTGCCCTTGGGT
The DNA here is from genome assembly GCA_004026705.1 of Nesogale talazaci. Classification (NCBI taxonomy): domain Eukaryota; kingdom Metazoa; phylum Chordata; class Mammalia; order Afrosoricida; family Tenrecidae; genus Nesogale; species Nesogale talazaci. The sequence continues at coordinate 106,547 of PVJH01002331.1, read as the reverse complement.
TAGTGGTTTAACCTCATCAAGGTCCAGACTTTTCATCTGAACATCAGGAAACAAAATATCAACTAGGATTATGATGAACACAAATGAGATTTATAAACACTTATAAAGATGCCAGATATGAGGTTCCTTTCTCTGTTTTTATTATCACTGATAGAGTAGTGGACAGGTAGGGGGAAAACTTTTCACAAGACAGCAAAATGCACCCAATGGCCTGAGGGCTCTTCTTCCCGTTAGGCTACCTGTTGGGCTTGCACAGACAAAAGACACAATTGGATTCTGACTTGAGAAGCTCCATTCTCAACTCACTGCCATGGAGTTGATTCAGACTCATAATGACTCTATAGGACAGGGTATAACTGCTGTTGATGGTTGTTGAGCATGTAAATCTTTATAGAAGTAGAAAGTGTCATCTTTCTCCCACAAAGACCCTAGTGGTTCTGATCTGCTGACCTTCTGTTAACAGTCCAGTGCATAACCTGCTATGTTACCAGGGTTCTTCCTGACTTTGGTAGGCTGTAGCAAGATGAGGAGGTTATAGTTCTGCTGCTTTTGAACCAACTCTAATTTATGATGCTCCATGTGCTACAGAATAGAACTATTCTACAGAGTTTTCTTGGCTCCAATCTTTATGGAAGCAAATCACCAGATATTTTCTTCTGTGATGCTTCTGAACAGCCAAGTGCAAGATGTTTGCACCCAGGGCAGAAAGGAAACCAGTTACTAACTTAGCAGGAGACTTATTGAATAAGTTCTTCTAAACCCTCTATTTAGAATCTTGACCATGGACTGCAGCACATACTTCTCGTTTCCTGAGGCTCATTCCATCTTCTTTCAAAGGCTAAGCCCCTAGCCTGGCCCACCAACCCCACACTTTAATTAGACAGCAAATTGATCATCTGATTGAAATCTCAGTATTAGGAAATCATTATCTGACTCCAGACAATGATTTTCTGTTACTGAGCTGGGATTATTTATCTATTTTCACTCCCAGGAATCTATTTTTCACTCAATGGAGATTTTCAATTTGAGACCCACAGCAATATCTGGAGAGTGAGATTCCTGTAGAATACGGGACAAGGCAACCACCACCTGCAGTAATAAAAAGATAATGTCCTAGATAACTTACTCTGTTGAGTGTGGAGTAACACTGGCAAGGTTGATATAAGCTTAGCTATGGGAGCTTTGAAAGGATCCACTGATGTTTAACACATAGGAAGAGATTGCTGGGACCTTCAAGTTCTAAGCAGCAATTAATGGATGAGGTAAGAGACACAAAGGATAGAGAGAGGAGAATACATTCTCTGTTTCCTAATTAAAAATGAAAGGAGCTTCTGGTCAAGACAAATGGGCAGAACAAAATGTAGCCATCTGTCTGTGCCGCAGCTCTCCTCCCATGCCCTGCTTCTACCAGGCTAACGATGTGATCACTGAGGAAGACAGAGAGTCCATTTACACCGAGTGGGTGAAATGTCTTCATTCTCACACACATGCTTGATGAAAACAATACACCAAACCTGAGACAATTCTTACTCAGAGGATATTTATTACTTCTGCTACAGAATAGATTTTCTTGGTTCTGGTCTTTACATGTCCTGTGGAACTGGGCTGCTAACTTAGACCCTAGTGTTCTGAACCACTGCCCCCAAGGGCTTGGAACCTGCTCCCTTGAAGATGATAAGCAAGAAACCCCTCTAGGGCAGCTCTATACTGTGCCACATGGGATTGCCACACATCAGGATTATACAAAGTCTACTAACAGCAATGGTCGTTAGAGAGCCTCTGAGTAGGTCCACATCACCTACCTTTAGATGCCCCACAGCTTACAAGGTCTGTGGGGAGCCAGACCGGGAAGTGCTCAGCTCAGAGACAGACAAGTTCATGTGCTTGTCATATAACAGCGTTCCCCAGACCTTCCAGGACCTGGGGGAAGCTTTGGGTTAATCTACTTCAATTTTATTTGATTATTTTTCTTGTTATTTGTTTGTTTTTGTAGGGGGTGGGTAGATGAATTCCATCCCTTCTTGATAGAGAAACACTTTGCTGTATCAAATGTCCTCTCTGGGTTTTAGAACTTCATTAATTAGCATCTTCTAAATGGTTGGGTAATATTCTTTTCAGCTTTTTCTGAGCCATTTCCCCAAGCTCTAATTTTAATAAAGCTGGGGTTCATGAACATTTGAATTTTAAAGCCCTTGGTTATAAGAAAGGCAGAGGATGCATTTTAAAAGAGAGCCGATCAAGGATGACTTAAATGGTGAATAGGATATCTCTGTTTTTAAGCATCTGCTTTAAAGATCTAATATTGTCTTAGGACATTTTATTTTTCCTGTAGATATTGCAGAGAAGCTCCTAAAAATACTGCAGGCTTGATTGGGGGGAAGAAACATGGGAAAGAGATGTAGAGGAACTAGTGTGGGTGGCAATTTCACTTAAAGTAAAGCAATTAATAAACCTGTTTTTTTAATTTATTTTTTGTAATGAATAAGCACTGTACTTCAGATGGGAAAGGTGAGCCATTTAAGAGCTTTTAAAGAAGGGAATATATAACTAAAACACTTTAAGATCCCAAATTGTTCACATTTTCACAGAATTTATGCAGAAATGTAGGCATTTGTCTGGATAGGTAGTTAGAGGCAAAATATTTGGAAATCAGCTCCACTTCTGCGCTGCAAGGTTGTGCATTTCCTCAGCAACTGGGATCACATTATAACCATTTACAGTGCTGCTGAGGCAGCAGCCCCCTGGGCAGTGGCTTCAGGTTGCAGTGATGCTGTCAGCAGTTGCTTAGGAAACACAGAACCTTCACCTTCTGAGACCTGCCAAGGAAGGAATGGAAAAATATAGCTTGGAGTTTTCTGTGAAATAGAGTTTCAAACCAATTCATTCAGGTTCTGTTCCCTGCAAATAATTTGCATATACCCACTGCCTTCCAGTGGGGTAATGTGTTAGTTGGAGTAGACTAGAGAAATAAATCCATTGACACTCATATGTGTATAAGAAAGAGCATATGCATATACAAGAGTAAATGAATATTGAGAAAACATCCCAGCCCAGTCCAGGTCAAGTCCATAAGTCTGATATTAGTTCATATGTCTGATACCATCTATAATATCCTCCAAACTCAGTAAACACATGCAATGATGTCAAATTCAGGAAGATCACAGGCTAGTGTGTGGGAAGTCTTGTGGAGCTAGTGGCATCTCGGTGCATTGAGGGGGTCTCCATGTCTCTCCTCCAGTTCCCTGGGCATGGGGTCTATCAGCATAGTACAGTGTCTCTCGAGGATTGGGCAGAGATAGAATGTGTCCAACCTCCAAGGAGTAAATCCAGGAGTTCCAGAATCCTTAGGAGAGACCATGCCCACACAGAGGCCTCATTGGCTATGAGCTGATTCACAAGCTAGAATCTGCACCCATACTCTTAATCCTCAAATTGACAAATGATTATATAACTACCACAAGTAGGTTCTGACTTACAGCAACCCCAAGGCAGGATTGGCCTCTCCATTAGGCTTTTCTATTCAATATATCTTTAGGGAAGTAAGCTGCTTCTTCTTCTTTTCTGCATATTCACGGAAGGTTGAAACCACCAACCCTTTTGTTAATTTCCAAAGGGTAGCCATAAAGACTTGCACTCCAAATATATTGAGTTCAAAAATCTACATTTTAATAAGATCCCCAGGTGATTCTTAAAGATATGCATAGATGTATATCTTATAATCACTTGGGGATCTTGTTAAACATAAATGCAGGCTTTAGTATATCAGAGCTGGAAATGCAAATTCTCCGCAGAGGATCAAATAGGGATGAACTGGTTCAAAACCCTGCATTGAAAGTGTTTCAGTAAATAAAGGGACATAACTCTGTGCTTCAGTGCCATTGGGTTACTTACCATATTTTTTATACAGTGTGGCAGTCAGGTGCTTATGATTAATTATTAATTAATTAATTATTAATTATTAATTAATTATGTTAATTTTATGATTGAAATGTAGGGGTGGAGTCTAGCCTGTTAATCTGGAGATGGCCATTGAGTAGCCAATGAGGCATCTATGAGAGCATGGCTTTCTGCTGAGACTTCTGGGAAATCTTACTATATTTCCCTCATGAAAATGAGAAGCTATCTTCCCCAGAGGTTGGGAGTTAGTCTCAGAGATGATGAATCACGGACAAGACAAGATGGCAGCGTCCGAGAAGCTGGAGGAGCTTCTGCTGTTGATGGACCCTGAGCCCTGGAAGCAAAGAGCCATGCGGAGACCCCTGCCAGCACCGGGATTCTGCACCCACTGACCTGTGACTTCATGAATCCGAAGGAGACGTTATAGACTGATTTCGGGCATATGGGTTAATATCGGACTTATGACTTTGAACTGGACTGGGCTCAATATCCTGTTCTTCTTGTATATAAATCTTTTCCTTATATCTATATGTGTGTGTATGAAATTTGCTCCTCTAGTCTACCCAGACTAACACATGCAGATAAATTACACTTTCTATGTTTGTTTGCCAGTTGCTTCCTCTTCCTTGGAGGTATTTTTGTAAGTACTAGTAAGACATTTTTTAAAAACATATTGCTGTTTACAAAAAGACTTGAGGTGGAGAATGAGAGGTTGGCAAACAAAGGTAGATGACACATGTTATTTGCATAAGGATATAATATAAAATTTATATAATATGAAAGTAAATATGCTATATCTAAAGAGCCCACAAATGCATACAAGCACTCTCTAGCTGGCATGTAGAGGGTGCTTGTGGTTTTGCAACTGGTAAATGTTTCTGTCTCCTTCATGGGATCTACTAGTAGATAACTAGTGATGAGATATGTGGATGTCACCTCCATGCTCCTGGTTGAACGTATGGGTGAAGCCCAACCTATCAATCAGATGGCAACTCGCTGAGACCTTGAAGGTGTGGTATAAGGGAGAGATCCATTGAGTTGAGTTCTCTCTGGATCTTAGCCTTATGCTGTACTTGGATTCTGGGTCTGGTTCCTTAAGCTTCTTCTGCATTGCCTACCATCCAAGAGCCATCAGTGAACCATGAATTACTGATGGTGGGTTCATTCAGTTAAGTTCAGTTTCATTTACCTCTGCATCCACCAGACTGTGCCCTAGCCCACCTTTTTGTCATCCTGTTTCCTGTTAATCAGAATCTGGAGCTACATGAGCCAATAGAAGCCTGACTTGAACTCAGCTGGACTGATGTACAACTATGTAAGTCATTTCTCAAGATAAATTCCTTTCTATCTATAAACACAAGTGACTCTAGTTTTTCTTCTCTAGAGAACCCAATCTAACACAGTCGGTAGTCCTGCAAAACTCACCAATTCCTCACATTTCATTTCCTCTTGCACTCAGAACCTGGAGTATGACTGAAGAAGTAGCTCAGCAATTCATCGGAAAGCATTTTGTCTATAAGTTACAAGAAGTTCTGGAGCTGTACATTGATTTGCCCTAAAGCACACAGACCCGAGAAAAGACAAATGGGTTGTGATTCTTTGGTTCTGGCCTTGTTTCATCTGAGTCTATATTGGCTGTTTTGCCAATAGTTCTTTGAAGCCCTTGGGTTGTACAAATGATAACTAGCTGCTACTGAAAAGGGTGATGGTTCTAGTCTACCTAGAAAGAAAGGTCTGGCAGTCTACCTCAAATAAGTAAAAAACACCCAATCATTGAAAACCCTAAAAAATCCAGTTCTACTGACTGAATGGTAACTGTTTGTTGTTGTTGTTGTTGTTATTTTTGTTTTTCTATTTGATTGTTTTATCTATCAAACATATATCTAACTTGTAAAGTACCATCTTTTATGACATCTACTCTACACTCTTTTTAGACAAGCCCACCATTGTCATCTCTATCTTGAGTGTTAAGGAAGCGAAGGCAGGAAGTATCTGACTATAGACTCAAACTCCATCCTGTTTGGCTGGAACCAGGCCTAATCATTCTTCAAAGTTCTATTGAGCTGTCTCTCATCATAAAAATTTCCTCAGTATGCTTTTTCTTTTACTTGAATATTGGTGGACCAATGGGGGAGAAGTTTCATGCCCTGTCATTACTTTCCAGAAATAATTTTAAGGAATGCCTTGAATCTTGTAAAGAGTCCCTGGCTAATGCAAATTGTTAATGTAGTTAATGTGCTTAGCTGCTAATACAAAAGTTGGAGGTTCAAGTCTACCCTTAAAGATATTGTTGATTTTTTAAAAATTAATTAAGTCATTAAGAACTATATAGAATACAATTTCTAATCAACCCCATGGCATTTGTCTTCTAGGCAGCACAGTCAACCTCTCTTTCGTCATCTACAAATCAAGGATAATTTCTACTTACCTGTAAATGTGTGAAAATATTCAACAATGTGTTAACATTTTTATGTCACTTATTCAACTACTTTCTCCTCTCCCCTCAAAGTATTTAATGGTGCCCAAATGCTATTTTTCATAGATTATCTTTATGAGTATAATAGCAGAATTAAGGTTATGACTTAAAATGAGTCCAGAGACTCGCTTTTCTGAAAAATATTGGCCTTATTTCTTTAGAGTGGTATTGCCTCATATCTGGTACAATAGGATAGCCAGAGAGTTGCTTAGAAGAGAGGAGTGTGATACTATTCTAGATGCAAATAAACAGTCATTTCTCATCCAGTATGTACATAAGACCATTAGTGAGCATTTAGACAGGATAAACTATGCTATGAGTATACTTGTTCCATGATTAAAAACCTCTTTTATTATTTCATTTCTCAGGAAAGAGAGTAAATCTTTTTCTTGGGGCCGAGTAATTGCATTTTTAGGCACAATTGTTGGTTATATTCAAGTACTCCACTGGGGGAAATATTGAATCCCATAGAAGATGAGACATAGAGGCTCAGCTTTGTGGTGCCAAGTGCCATTTTGTTGAGTGATGGGAGTTATATAAGCCCCCAATAAAATGATTCATTAAAAAATGGGAGGGGAAAAGAGGAGCTTATACCAAGGGCTCAAGTGGAAAATATTTGGAAATGAATATGGCAACATGTGTACAAATATTCTTGATACAAATAATGCATTGCATGTTATAAGAACTGTAAGAGCCCCCAATAAAGTCATTGAAAAAAACACAGCATATAAATATTTCACAATTAAAAAAAATGTCCATTAATATTTTCTGTTTATTCATCACAAACTATTTACTGTCAGTTGTGTAAACATCATCGATTCTTACATTATAAAATTCATCCACATTTTGGATGTGGGGTCAGCTAAAAGGCATTGATGCTTGGTGAGCATGCTTTCAGACAAATTCAGACTAGAAAGGCCCTGCACTTCATCTTTGCCAAAGGGTTTTTGAAATGGAATGTTGATAACCAAGATTCACAAGATAGAAAAATTGGGTAAAAGAACAATGGGTAGCAGAGTAACATACTAAGCATGAAATAATAGATAAGAGATACTAGTCAAAGTGATTTTCAAATTTGATATTCACTGAGAGCATAATTTTGAGTCTCCAAGCCTAGGGGTTTATTCCTTCAGGGTATCTGATTATTGTCTAAAATATCTTCATACCTTTGTCTCATGTGTGTTCCACACATTCATTGCTGTATTTGTAGCAAAGGTAAATACCCATGTAAAAATACCCTGTGTTACACACACAGACACACATCCTCACAGGGGCAGCCCCTTATAAACCAGAATCTTTTTTTTCCACAGCAAGGTATTTAATTTCTTTTTTAGAAGATAACCTTATCACCTTCAAAATGCATTGCACTTAATACATTTGTAAAATCTGTGATTCCACTCTTGGAAACATTTTTCAAATTCATCTGTTTGGATGACTGAAAGCACCGCCCTCCTTTTCCCCACCTTCATCTTTTCTATGTCATCAAATTGCTGCCCTTTTCGGTTCCTTTTCATTAGAAGAAATAAAAAGAAGCCACATGGAGTGAGGTCAGGTAAGTAAGGTGTGTGGGGCAAGAGAGGAATGCTGTTTTTTGTAAAAGTCTGGCACACTAAGATTAGTCCCCTGTCTGCCACAAATCATTTCTTTTCTGTTGCACACTGCTATGCAATCTTTTCAGAACATCTAAATAGAAATCTTGATTAAGAGTCTGACCTGATGGAAGGAATTCCAAATGCACTATCCCCCTCACATTCAAAACAAAAAATCCCAGATTTTCATCATCTTGATTTTTTATTTCACTTGAAATGTTTATTTTTGACAACGGCATCTTCTACTGACTTGACTGATGCTTGCTTTGGGGGTTGTAAGAATAGCACTATGCCTGACTGTCTCCATTGGGAAGAATGTGTGGGTTGCTTCAGAGCTAGTCTTTCAAAGCAGGGCATGTTTCCACTCCATGATCTTTTGCCTGATCAATTAGAACCTGAGGCACAAATTTTGAAGTGACCCTTCTCATTCCCAAGTTTTCTGTTACAATTTGCTGAGCCAAGCTCTGAGATAGTCCAGATGAGTTCCCCATCTTTTCAATGATCCATCTTTAAACAGAAGTGCACAATTTTTTTGACATTTTCATTTGTTAGCTAAGTTGACAGACATATAGAATGAGGTTTGTCATCAATCAACCTTTCACCTTTTTGGAAATAAGAAAACCACATGTACACTTGTGTTTTTCCCCATAGCACTGTCCTTGTAAGCTGTGATCAATATCCAAACAGTTTCTGCGGCATTTTTCCTGAGTAGTAAACAAAATTTTACAGCCCACACTGTTCTCTTAAATCAGCCATGACAAATGAAGTTTAAGCAAAACTGCTTTTACAAAAGAATTCACTGTGACCAGAGTTAACCTTCCCAGTTGATGCCACTGGGTGCATTAACTCAGAACAAGTTGCTTGATGCTTACTTTGCAGGGGAAAATGCTGTTGTAGCTACACAATTTCATGACAACTTGATAAATAGGAATGAGGTGATCCCTCTTTGTGGCAAGGCCTTCTCATGGGAGCATGGGACTTCCTCTCTTCCTCCCTGGAGGTGGGACATACTCTCTCTGTGCTTCACATTCCTGCTGACAAGCCATATGGAGCCATGCTGATGGCAGCCAGAGCCCTGCAGATTAATTCACTGTCATTGGATCCACCAGACTTTCCACCGATTTTCTTGTGATCTTCCTGCAGTGGTATCATTGCATGTGCTGTGTGAGTCTGCAGCCAATATCAGATTTATGGGCTATCAAATTTATGCACTTGATCTGTGCCATACCCCCTATAGATTACAGATCCGGTTATTATGATCCATACATAGACTTTAAAAAAAATTGGATGAATATTGTCAAGCCTTTCTTTCTTGTTGTTCTTAATATTAAACTGTTCTTAATCTCAGAAGTGTCCACTGCTAGATGGAAGGTTTCTGTATATGAGGTGCACTGGTCAGGAATCAAATCATGTCTCCTGGATGCAAGGTAAGGTTCCTACCACTGAGCCACCCATGTCTCTCAGCACTTCATAACAAAGTAAACAACGCGCATATAAAGCTCAAATAGTTGGACACCTATCATGAATGACGATTATCTGAGTTGTCTTTAACCATCCTATCACCCAGGTTTTATTGATTAAAATACGTTTTCTTATATCACACCCATTTTATAATTTCCTCTAGTTACTCTTTCTTCTCTCCTTTTGTAAGCTCCTGTGAGCTGAGTTTTGTTTGGTGTCAGTGAGGGTGATGTCAGTAATGGCAGTCATTCTCCCTCCTTCTCCCCGTTATGTCTTTATGCAATTAAGACTTTGTACAACCAATGGTTCTCCACCAGTTTCTTTTAGTTCTGAGCTTATGAAAGTCCTTCAAGGGTCACTATGAAGTAATGAGAGAGTTGTTGAATGGGGGATGGGACCCTAATCCTTGTAGATCTACCTTAGAGTAGCACAGACTGTATTTGCTTCACACACTGGAGTGCTAAGTAAGAATATATTTAAAGAGATAGATCATACTGCTAAAAATAGCTTGTAACCTGAAGTAGGGAATGAGAAGCCACTGAACAATTTTAATCAGGGCACTGACACAATTTACCCTACTGTGCTAGGAGTGAGAGGAGAGGCCTTGGGATCAGAAACCCAAGTTAGACTGTTACCATATGAACCCAGTGACATTGATAGACTGCACTGAAGAGATGGAAGTTGGAATAGAAAACTATTTGTGAGGAAAGTCCACTGATCTCGTTGGTTAATTTGACTTTGGAAACTGTTAGATAAACAAATACAATAATATTCATATAAGTATAAGAAAGTTTTTTATCAAAAGTAATTATCAAGGAAACATCCCAGCCTAGTCTACCTCCATTCCAATAATCTGACAAAAGTCCGTCATTCCCGCTGAATACTCACACAGTCACATACAGTGACATAGAGTGCAGGAATGCAACAGACTGGTAGATGCAAAGTCATAGGTATTCAAAGTTGGTGGAAAACATTGCAGGGTTCCAGGAGCTCTCAGATTCTGCAAGCAGGAAGATGAAGGCAGAGAGAGGAGGGGAGTTTCCCTGGGCCCTCTGTATGAGAATGTGGCTATTTTTAATTTATTAAATTTTTGTTTAGCACTAAGGTTGATCTTAAATTTTTTCTATTTTTTAAAGTAATAGACGTTATCTTTAGGGAAGTTTTAAGGGCAAAGGCAAACTTGAGGGACAGAGCCATAGTTATCAGAACACCTCATCCTCTCATTGTAGATTGGTGCCTCCTAATAAACCAGGACCTTTCATTCAAGCAGCTAAGACTATCTTAATGGCATCTGCCTAGTGACTGAAGGGAAATGAATGGCTATCAGGCTGGTTAGAATATGATGGCAGAAATAAGTGAATTCTGGCCTCGTGGAAAAAAATGAGTGAACTGACTGAAAAATAGTCTGATTGTTTAGATAGTTTCAGGGAATGTAATTTAAATGGAACAAATGAGAAATCATAAAATTTGCTTATTTGAATCAACATTGTGAAGGTGTCAGGTATAAGAAATGAAAAAAAAGTTTTGAAAGAGTAAACTGGTTGTACATAATTCTATGTAAGTGCTTTAGCTATTTAGGGTTGATATAACAGAAACACCACAAGAATTACCACTATAACTTTACCAAAGAAATGTATTCTCTCGGAGCTTATGAGCTAGCAATTTAATTCAATCCACTAGAGGAAAAATGAAGAAATCTCTTCTCTCTTTCAGCTCTGGGTTAGCCCTGTAACTCTTCTCAACTTATGTGGACCTGACTTTCTTTGGAGATGTTCATATATCTACCTCTCAAACCCTAGGAGTAGAGCTTTTCAGTGCTGGGATCTTGTATCCAAAAGATGCATCTTTATTGGCTTCTATTTCTTGGTGGCAGTGAGGTGCCTTTCATTTCTTCCTGTCCCAAAAGCATATGTCTGTTAAGCAGGGTTTTCCAGTTTGCTAGTTATCAAGTCTAAATTCAGAAGTATTATGTTGTGGAAGTTGATCTTCATTGTGTTCTTGCAAAGTCTGCCTTGAGAATTTCTGATCTGATGAGAAAAAGCTATCCCAACCTTCACTGATGTTGGCTTTTTACTCACACTGTCACAAAATGTAGCAATGTAGCTTACTGTTGTTGTTTTAAGACCATGCTCCATGCTATACCATGCTTCAAGACAAAATTTCATTTATTTGTAATTAGAAATAAATATTTCACAATTCATAGTTACATATTATTTTATGATGAATCACTGCGATTTAATTATGTTCAATTTGTAACAATGGAAATACATTCTGCATATCAGATATTTGCATTATGATTCATAGCAGTACAACATTACAGTTATGAAGTAGCAATGATAATAATTTTATGGTTGGAGGTCACCACAACACAAGGAACTGTATTATAGGGTCAGGATATTAGAAGATTGAGAACCACTGCTCAACAAGAAGGTGAATGCAGAGAGAGGGGTGTGGGGGGACATTATGAGAAGGCCATGCCCACAAAGAGACCCCATTTTGGCTGTGCCCTGACCGGCAGGCTAAACTCTACCCATATTTACTTTCAGGAGTTATGTTGGCACAAAAACTGAACTATCACATGCCTCATTCATATTCTAGAGATTGGGATCATAAATCCCTTAGGAAAATTACATCAGATCACAAAATGATGGATAATTACATATTACCTAGAATATTGACCTACTCAAGTTAATATATATTTTGAAGGAACATAATTAAATCCAAAACATCAAGTATGCTTGGTGTTTTGTTCCCATTGTATTGAAGGAATAAATCAATTACCGGATTGTCAGTTGCTGTAGAAGAGACCCAGACTCGTGACGACTTCATGTACACTATATCAGAGAAGAACTCTATGACAGAATTTTTTTTTTTTTGCTATTTGTACAGAAGGTGGGGCAGGTCATCAGTTCTTTCTGTAAGTAAGTACTTCTTGAAGGATTCAATCTACAAACTTTCAGTAAGCAGTGAAGCATTTTAACTTTTTTTTTTCATCACTCTGGAATTTATATTATTTTTAGATCTGGTCAACATTAGAATAAATACACTGGAAGTTATTATTTTCCACCCACAACTAGAAAATTATTCTACTCAAGAATGAGCATTGTTTTTTCTTTGATGGAGAGGGGCAAAGGGATTTACAGAATGGAGTAAGTTGGAGTGATTATGCTGCTTTTTTCCCTCCACATCACTGCCCTGGTGGGAATAGGAAGTCCAGCCTTGCCCCTGGAGAGCTGCTGCTGGATTTGAACCGTCAACCCTGTGGGCCGCAGTCCTGCACACAAATATTGCGCCACCAGGGCTCAGTTTGGTGTGATTATGTAGTACGGTGATGTATAGCTCTTCTAGTCCTAGACTTCATAAATCTACCGAATAACTGGATGGGACTGTACAAATATGGTGTATGGAACTTTAACACTGGCATTGGTTTGTTTTTAATCTCTCCTTTTTTGGAATAAAATGAGTCATCTCAGAGGCAAGAATGATGAATCTCGCAATCATACGAGAGGAGTAAGGAATAGAGCAAATCTTTTAAATCCCAAGATTTCTGGGCTGTCCTTCTTTGATTTAGGAGACAAAGAACTGTAATATTGAAAAGTGAGAGTGTGGTCAAGTAGTGGAGAAGCAGAGGCAGCAGCACCAAGACCCTGTGGCGGAGCAGAGGGCTGGGATTCTCTGGCCAGAGAATCAGAAAGCTGAGTATCTTCATACAGGAGTCTGACTTGTAGCATGGAATACTTCGAATAGGTTTGCTGATCTATGAAACAAGAGCCAAGTGCCTTCAGTGTCCTCGGAGCAGTTCTCAGTAGTACCGAAAGAGACTTGAAAGCTTTGTCTGACCAGGAAAGATACTGATAAATAAGGGTCAGGGAAAGGCATGTCTGTGCACACAATGGAAAAGGCATGTTCCTGAATGAGAAACGGTTGGACTCTGAGAATCGTTGATCTTGTAAACTTCCCTATTAAACCTAAGAATATTGCCTGTGAGTTATGTGTCCATTGCAACAGGTTACTGAAAGCTGTAGAGAAGTAGCACATCCTGAGAGGGGTACTTATTGCCAGGACAGATTCAGGAAGGATAAAGGGCGAAAGCATGTGTGACCTCTGTCTGATAGAAATCATCCTTTGCCTGACATTGCTTTGGATCCTCTTTCCCAGGTGTGAAGTCAGAGGATGTCAGACATGATCCCTCTGCTAGGTTGATAGATGGTATACTTGTAATGAACATTTGTCTACTTATGACAATATATTTAGCTTTTCATCTTACCTACATAGTTTAATGCTGGCACCCAACAAAGATTTGCATATGACTTCATAAGCCACACAGGATTCTGCCATAGGTCTGCAAACATTAGCAGGCTTTTTCATTAATAATCTCCTTTTAAAACTAGAATAGGCAACTTTATGAAAGAGCTATGCACAGTTAATAGCCCTAAATGTTTAAAGAATATAAATAGAACTAGAAAATCAGGGTTTAAAAAAAAAAAAAAAAAAAAGAACAACACACCAAACGCTTAGAAGTAGTTGGATTTTTTAGAAGAGGTTGGTTTCATTTCGTTTCTTAAATATACAATCTGAATGAAGAGTATTCCTGTTCTCATGGATTCTCATATCTAATATTGATTACAAGTGATAATAAAATCTGTCTACATTTCTGAATATTTGCTTTGTTGGGTACGATGCCTGTTCATGAAAGGAAGGCACCAATGCCTTGTCAAGCCTCATAGCAAACAGAAGGAGAATGAAGATCTAGGTAGCTATGTGTCAGAACTGACTTGATGGCAACTTGATGATTGTTTTGGTTTGGCTATCCTCTTAGAAAAACCTTATCTGTCCTGTGATGAAGGCAAAAATAATTTTTTATTTTTTAATAAATGATTTTAATCTCTCAAAAATGATTTTAATCACTCCCGATTGATTGATCCTAACTAGTCTAAGGAACCCAGCTTCTGATGGCTACCCAAACAGGAAAGCTCCATACTTCTGAAACACCGGGACACTAGTCTTTCAGAAACTCAGCCACTCAAAAGCCACTTGGATATCCAGGTTTCCACAGCTAAAGGTGCAACAATTACTTCCCAAACACACTGGTTTCTGGAAGGTGACCAGTCCCCCAATTCTGTGTTTCCCCCAATCCTATATAAACTCAAGTAACCTTGGCTATGTAGTGGTTAAAGTTCCAAGTAGTTGACAGAGAGATTTGGTTATTGGATGTCAACAGTTGTTCTGAGGAAAAAATATGTGATAATGGTAAAGATTCACAACCTTGAAAGCTCTACAGCGTAGCTCTACTCTGTCCTACATGGGTACTGAGAGTTGACATCTCTGACAGTGTGCTTGGCTTAACTGTTTGGCTCACAGTCTGCCTTACTTATATAGCTCCCTCTTGTTCGTGGAATAAATTGGTATTTCAGATGCTGAGAGGTGGCCTTTTGCTTCACAATGATAAGGCTCACTTAGGAGAAATTAAGAATAGCCATTACTATTAGCTCCCCTGCTGATGCAATTGTAACTATGGGAATTTGACGTACGCCTTTCACTTTCTCAACTGTCTATTTCCAACCATTCTGGCCATCATATCTGCCTCAATTTCTCCATCCTCCTCCATATAAAAGCAGAGTCAATGTACTGTAGACTGGAACTCCTTTGGTAGGGATATCAAAATGGGACTGGCATGGGAAAGATCATCGTTTAACCGGGTTGTTGTGTAGAATGCAGACAGAATGGAAACAACTTCAATCTCATGGAAACTCTGTTTCCCAGTAGTAACATGGTGATTGAATATAACTTCTTGTCAAAAGTAAAATTATTTAACATATGAAAAACATCTAACTCAGGATGAGCATAAAATATACTCGTCTTGGTGGTTCTAGTTCTTCTAGGGACATCATGCTGGCTTTGCTTTCTCATTAGGAGCTTAACTTTCAGAGCGTTCATGAGTCTATCAAGTATTGAGTATCAATTACAGCTATGAATTTTAATTCTTCCTAAAGGAAAAAAAATGAAAATATAGTAATTCAAATTAGGGGATCTAGAGTAGGATCCAACTACCTGTTTTTTCAAATGCTTTGGGTGTTTCTAAGGCTCCCCTCCAGTTAATGAATGGTCAAGTACTGGCTGGTGGCTCAGAAGGAAGAGGAGGATCATCATATGTTCTCTAGATTTTCTGATGCTGCTTTCTGTCTCCAGAAGCATCCTTTCAAACTGAAGAAAGGAATGTGCCATTTCCCTGGTCAAGACCTCCAGTAATTTTTATCTCTGCCTAGGATACTGTCTACACTTTTTTCACAAGGTGTTATTCCTTTGGCCTCTGGTTACCTCTTCAGCTTTCATACTGCTGACCTCTTCTTTGAATAATGCATTCCATTAATTTGGACCCACCTTCAGTTCTACGTTTTCCAATGGAAGACTCTCCTTATGAATGCAGAATGAAGTTCATAAGGTTCAAGAGGGTTGAAACCCAAAAGAGATGTGGACTATCTTAAGGCTCAATGCTACTCTGATTTTTCACATTGTGTTATGAAGTTCTTTCCTGTGGGTTGGTGGAAATGTTGGTAAGGACTCATGACTTTTAGCCACTTTTTACTTCTTTTTTTCCCAGCAAATTCCAGATTCTGATAAGATAGCATCTTCCAAGCAACTCACGGTTTTTAGTACTCTTAGCAACACTACCAAGAAAGATTATTGAGGAGAGATTCTCAATAATTTTCTGGTCTCTTATATTGATCTTATTTTCACCCATCACTTTGCTATGTAAAGTTTGCTTTGAGTTTTGCTTCAGGTTTCTGAGTTTGAAATTTGGATTTTTACCCCCTTATTTAGACTTCAACTTTTTACGGTGGTCCTTATATTGTTCTTAGCAGTCTATGTTGTATTCAGTAGGAATTTTCTATTCCAGTCTCACAAAACCAACCTTGAGTCATTTCCTGCAAATTTTCTAGTCTGCCTTGATCTCTACTTAGAGTTGGAAAGTGAGAGTCATATAGATGATTCTTCCAAAATGTGATCTAATACTAGTAGGCTCTAAATTGCACTTAATACTTTCATCAATTGAAATAAATGTCCTAGTAATAAGAAATGTGTGTGTGGTGTGTGCATAAACACTTAAATGAGAAAGGAACATGAGGTATAAACCTAATTGTAGCACTAATAATGAAAGGAATCTTGCCAGACAAATTTCAACTTCATTATTGGCTTTAATTAGCAAATGAAGGGATAAATAGAATACAGTGAATGTCTCTGAGTTTGACTTTATTAACACATTGCATAGAGCACTTCGCAAAATGATAGCCCATCAGGGCATTGAAATTGGCTTGGAGGTGAACAATTGTAGACGCTGCGAGCAGGTTGCCTGCACGCAAAGGGATGTAATAGAAATGACAGCCTCTTGAAAAGATGGCAACATAGACCCTGTCTTATTCAACATCTTTCCTAATGATGTGGAAGGGGAAGTACACAGTGTATTAATTAAATTTGACAAGGATTCTGATTTGGTTAGCTTAGTAAACCTGAAGGTTGTAGATAGACGGTGAGGAAATAAGAAGAAAAATATACTATTTGGAAAAGGGCAAATCATGCATTCTGGGAGAAATAAGACATTTAAAAATATCCAGAAGCAGGATATTTGTTTGAAAACAAGAATCAAGTCACACTTATGATAACAGAGATGGAAAGGACATGCTTGTATTTGTCTCATCAAGCAGGGTGTGGACAACCATGTTCATTATGCATCCCTTAAGGCAACATACACTATCAGTGATTAGGTATCAGCAAGAGAATTTTCTTAGTAAGATTGAGATGCACCAGAGGTCGTGGTTTCCATGCATTCTTGTATGACTCTTTTTCTTACCTGTTTATCACTCCCACTGTCAAAAAACTCACATTACCACCCCATCAATTCTGACCCGTTAGGACCCAGTAGAACTGCCCCTGTGGATCTCACAGCCTATAGTACTGGGTAGAGAGCTCTTTCTCCCACAGAGTGGTTGGTAGTTTCAAAATGCTGACCTTAAATTTATCAACTCAATGCATAACCGAGATAGCACTAGGATTGATTACTCACACCTCCTCGAATTCTTAACAAGTACTGATCCATGATTTATGCCAGCTTTGTCTCTGACCAAAGGGACAAATGACATTATTTGTGGGAACAGAATCTGTTTTCATTTCCATTCATGTAAGTCCTTCTGTTTGAACTTCAGTCTACCTCTGGATGGGGATTAATTTCTTCTTTGTGACTACATTAAAAGAAGTTATTAAAATAATCCAGACCACATACTTACTTTACCTTGAGTGTTTTGGTTACTGATACTTATAATGAAATTTGATTTGTCCCTTTTATTTACATACTACTTTAAAGTCATGAGGTGGCTATTTCAGTCTATCTTTGGCTATAATCTATAGATTTATTTTGGTCTAAAACTTTATCAATATTTGCTTTTCCTTTTGCCTAGAGTACCATGCATAACAGTGCAAAAGTAGTTTTATTCTAAGATTAGTGGTATGTTTTCTTCAGCTTTATATTTCAGAAGTGAATAGTTCTCCAATCTGCTGACCAATTTATTAGAGGGTGGCTTATAGGGTGGGGTGTTGTTTTTCTGTAAAGTAAATAGTGCACTCTGCTTAAGCTTCCTGGGTGTAAAGGTGGTGCCTTAGAATAAACAGCTCATTACTCTGAGAGTATTCTCCTTAGGGATCATTACCAGTGGTGAGGTTGTTGCTCTTCTCTTACTGAAAACCTGGGTGTGTCTTTATCTATCTCAGTCCACAGAGGATCTTTGAGGGTAAGTATTCAGAGACTTCAAGTTCTTGCAATATACTTTTGACCACTTTGAGATCTCAGTTTCTCTTTTAATGGCCCCAGTCCAACATCTACCCTCTGTTGAGTAACAACAAAGGACTCAATGACTCATGGCAAGAATGACCTCCAAATGTCATTCACACGCTAGATATTTTTGAAACTCTGAAAGTGCAAGACAGAAAAAAATAATATAAAGAATAAAATCAAAATTCAGTATTTGCTTACTAGTACAATTTTTAAACTTTTGGCATTTGGCATTCAGTAACTCTTTCTTCATTGTTTAAAGTTTTAATTTCTTCATCTGTCTAATGGGAACAATGAGTTGTCATGAGGATTGATGATTGAATGAAAGCAAGTTCAAGACCCTTGGTACACAAAGGTCCTATCATAATTTGTTATTGCTTAACTTCTTTGAGTCTCACATATTTCATTTGCAAATGGAAAATAGTATTAATAATCTCTTCTACTACATTTGATGAAGTTTTGGAAGGAATTTAATGATCCTGTAGACAAAAAGATTTAGTGTACAGAGGTATATTGTAAAAATTTTTGGTGATCAGGTATTTGTGCTGGATCCAAGGTGATTTATTTATAGATCCAGAACATCTCAGTTTTATATAGATCTATAATTATATCTGTATATTTACTCAGAGAGTAAATATTTTAGACTATGTAGGTTATATAGTCTCTACCATAACTGTTCCATGGCTGCCCTAGTGCAGAAGCAGCTACACACACTAAACACATGAATATATATTTCCCATTAAAACTTTAACTATTAAATTAGGAGTCAGGCTTGATAAGTTGTTTCAATTACAGTTTGCTGAGACTAGCTCGAGTAGTATTGAAATGATTGTGTTATAGAAATGTTGAAATACTCATCTATCCAATTGTAGACCTATGGATTTAGTACTCTGACCTATAGATTTAGTACTCTGAATAGGGTCTTAGTTTATAGGTTTGGATAACTGTAAACACTAAATAATGTACACTAGGAAGAACCTTGTTTGCAATTTTGGTCTCTCCCTTTGAAGTGTTGTGTAAACTGAATTATCTTCGTAATCACCTTTCCAGTGCCCTGGGTCTTCCATTGGGACCAGTGAATCCTCAACACTAGCTGCTGATAGATTTCCCCCACTTTAAGCAAGAATTTGCTTCGCAAGTTTGAGAAGGTCTTGAACAAAGCAACAGGCCTGATGAAAGCTCTGCAAAATAAGCCTTGTAAAGAGTCCTCATGGTAATTGAGGTTATTTAGCATGAAAAGGAGAAAAAGAAATCTGGAGATAGGATGCGTTACTATTTGTGTCTAATGTCTTCAGATGCCTTTTCTCTTTCTGGGTTTTCTTATTGTTATTCTTTTTGCTCTCCTATTTTTCTTTTCTCTTTAATCTGCAGCTATTGGAGGATCTTTACACGGAAAGGGGTGGGGATAGTTCATGGACTCACAAGAAAGATGATTTTCATTAGAAAAATGCATTAGAGATTTGTGATCACTAACTCCAAATCTATTGGTCTTGGGAATTTATGTTAGCCACTCATCAAATATTTCAGCTAACATGGTTGATTTGCAATTTAAGAGCACTTCCTCCCTTATATATGAGGTACCCCCCAACTGGATTTTTTTCTCTTCTTTCTTTATTATTTTTAAATAAATCATTTTATTACGCCATTTTATAGCTCTTTTAACAACCCTTACATCAATTGTATTAAACATATTTGTACCTACATTGTCATCATCATTTTCAAAGAATTTTCTTTCATTCTACTTGAGCCCTTGATATCAGCTCCTCTTATTTTCCCTGCCTTCCCCACAATTTACCCTTATAGATCCTTGATAAATTATGAATTACTATTGTTTTCACATCTTACATTGTCTGCTGTCTCCTTTCACCCATGTTTCTGCTGTTCATTCCTTAGAGGGTGGTTGGGGGAGGGAGATCCTCCAAACATAGCTATAAGCCCCGCCAATCTTCTCCCTATGGTATTATTACTCCCATTGCTCTTCCTGAGGTGTTTATCTGTCCTGGATTCTATGTGAACTCTTATCTTTACAAGTGTACATGCTCTGATTGAGCCAGTTTTGTAAGCTAGAACTGGATCATGATAATGGATGCAGAGAGAGTACTAGAAGAATATTGTGTTTTTCATCAGCACTATAGTGTACCCCGGCTGACAGGTCCCTTCCTTGTTACACTTATAAGAGGAAATATATGTTTACAAATGGAAATTGGGTCTGCACTCTGAGTCCCATTGTTCTCATCAATATGATTGCTTTAGGGCTTCTGATGTCTGTTACCTGCTCCTGTCAACATTTTGCGATCACACAGGTTGCTGTCCTTCTTCTATGTGGGCTTTGTTGCCTACCTGCTAGATGGTCGATTGTTTAAATTCAAACCTTTAAGACCTCAGATGCTGTTTCTTTAATATCTGGGCACCATCATCTTTCTTCACCACATTTGCTTATGTACCTATTTTCCCTTCAGCAATTGTGTGGGAAGGTGAGCATCACGGAATGCACAGAATGCAAGGTTATTAGAACAAAGTGCTCTTGCATTGAGGGAGGACTTAGGTAGAGCCCAATGCCTGTCTGCTACCTTAATACCTAACATTTAAATATATGAATATAGACCTAATCCTGTCATTATATATTAATACATATATGCATGCCTATATTTATCCCTCTATAAATGTCCTTTGTCTCCTAGTTTTTTTCTTCTATTTCCTTTTACTTTCTCCTATCCCACTATCATGGTCGACCTTCATTTGGTACTCATTAATTCCTCTCAGATACAGTGCACCTGATCATACCCCACCAGACACTCTACAGCCCCCTCACCATCAATTTCAGATCTTTTGCTGTTCCCCTGTTTCTGGATTTATTGACAACCCTCCTCTTTTTTTCTCACTCCCTTCTCTCCCATGTCCCCAGTGAACAAGCTCTCTTTTGTTTTCTTCTTAGGATTGTAAACAATCCTGTCTATCTTACATAGATAGACATGGAAGGAAAAAAACAAGAAGCAAAAGCAAATAACTATGAATAGCTCCAGGTCTATCTGCTGATATTTCTGAATATTTTCCAATAGGATCTGATGCAGTCCTTAGCCCTGGCTCCTGAGGCAGAGGTCCATTGGGGTGATTCCTTGGGGACTTCATTGCTATGTTGCTCTCTCTTTGTGTTTCACCCACTGTGGGAAGGTCAGACCAGGTTCAATCTCTGCACTGTCTCCAGTGCTGGCCCCAGTAGCCCTGTGGGTCAGTAAGGGGACATGGTGTATTATGGTGGGGCCGGCCCTACAGAGCTTTCTGTGCATTGGTTGCTCTAAACAGGAATGTTGTCCTGGAGGTTTGGTGGGCCAGGATGTGATCCTCTGGAACTCTCTTTCTCTCTTCATTTGTTTTCCTGTGGTCTGGGCAGACCTGCCACTCTCCCCTGCTATATCTTTAGTGCTGTCCTCTGTGGGGCATTGTCTGGCGAGGGTGTCAAAATTGCTGGGACTGAAGATCACTGCTCCCTGCAGATATGTTGTCCTCAAGACTTGGCACACTGTGATGAGATCTGATCTCCCTCACCCCTTCCTGTGGAAACATAAAGAATACCCTCCTATGGGTGGGTTAGCATCTGTTCCCTCGCTACTATTGTCTTTTTTTCTTCAAAACTATGTATTTAATTTTTTTCTAAAACAACCTCATTGCCTTCAAAGTACTCTCCTTTACAATTAATACATTTGTCAAATATGCAGTTCCATTCTTGCAAATATTTTTCAAACTCATCTGCTTGGATGGATGACAGCACCTTGCTTGTTTTTTCTTCACCTCTTCTATGTCATCACATTGTGGTCCTTTCATGTCTCTCTGCATTTGTAGAAACATTAAGAAGTCACATGGAGCATGGTCAGATTGCTTTTTACATAAAAAACAGGTGCACTGCGATGGCTGTGTGAGCAGGTGCATTTGCCACAAATTAAGATTTTTTTTAATGCATGTCAATACACCATCTTTTCAGAACTTCTAAAGGAAAGCTTGATTAACAGTCTGACCTGGTGGAAAGAACTGCAAATGCACCATCCCTCTCATAAAAAAGTGAGCATAATTTGGGGATCTACCACCTGGCACACCCTTGATACTTATGTAACGTTTGTAATGTGCATGGCCTTGTGCTTTGGGTTTTAATTGATGTTTCATCATTAGCTAGCTTTGGGGAGCAATATTTAACAATTATGAACTTGCATATTCCCCAATACTAGACATAATAGCATGTGACTAAAAAAACAGGTAATGAGACATGATGCAAACATTCTATATGAACTAGAAAGTGCCATTCAAAATGAGTTATTGCTTTTTATGGAACAACTGGAAAGTTAGCCATGTCTTAGCTTGTCCAGGATCTGGAGGGCAAGTGATGGATGACAACCTGGTTCCAGCTGCCCTCGTTTGTCCAATGTTCCTTCTATTGTGATCCTGTCACCTCCTCCTGTCACTTTCTTCCTACAAGCAGGTTTGGAGCAGATAAATTTAGAAACCAAGGTTGAAAGACTATGCATTTTTGTATGTGAAATCACACACACAGTTACAATATTTCCTAGTTATCATAGGTGCTGACCTCACACTAATTATATTGATAGTTTACTAACACACTAATTTTGCACAATTTGCCAGAAAGAAAGAAAAAGTGGAGAGAAAAAGGAAGGAAAGAAAAAATTGAGGAAAGAAAAAGGAGAGAGCTATTTTCTGTGATGGTTTAATGGATGTTCTCTGTTTTGCTTCTTTGGTTTCTAATATCCATTGCAATGTCTACACAGAAACTCACAAAATTAATGATTAAGTGGTTTATTTTAAAAGTTAATAAGCTGTAATGCTAGCAATAAGAGCTCAGTTTTTAGCTGTTTACCAGGTCATGCTTCAAAATTTCTGGTCTGGCAATAAATGCCCAAAGAGCATACTACTCTGCTGTAAGTCTCAATCCCAAAGCATCAGCTCAAACTCCATGGGTCATCAAACTCAGCTCCCTGAATTAAATGTCCAGGGGCACCCTATTCAAATAAGCCTCAGCCAAAAGACACTTAGCTCTACTTTCAAGTGACAGCAAGTTAAGTGCTGTTAAGTGCCCAGAGATATCCTCTTCCACAAATCAGTCTTCTGTACATATGCACTCATCTCAGTCTGCTCCATGGGTTGGTAAGTCCATTAATCTATTCCATGTTTTGACTCTTGGTTCTGATGCTATTCCTCTGATGCTTGTAAATGACCTTTAGGACATTAAAATGGCCACAATCCCTTTTGAGTTTGTCACTCCCTGCACAGTATATTGTATGATTTTCTGATTTGAAATGACCAATATCCATTAATTTCCTAATGTCTAGGTTACAGATCTTTACTTTCTTATTTAATTTTTGATGAAGTTAAATTTTGTTTGATTTATACTTTGCACCTTTCACTTTCTGGTTATGAATGGATATTGCCTCTGGTGCTGTTTCCAGCCCCCTCTAATTTTGAGGGCCCTCTTAACAATGAAATGAAGGTCCCCAAAACTTCACTCCACCAACACCATTTGGGCTGGCCCTACTTGGATGAACAAGCTTTTTGCCAGTTGCATTTTGAGTCAGTTTGTCATACTGGGTTGACTTGTATGTTTATGTGATATTGGAAGATATAGCACTAATTTTTTAAAAAATATATTAATAATTGAGAGTTAACACATATATCATTCCATAGTTCAATCACTATTTTAAATACCAACAGGATCATCTAAGTTGGACAGACTTCAGCACAGCTTCAGCACTAAGAACAGACTAAGAAAAAAGAAGCAATAGGTTAATCACTTCTGAGATATTAACCACTTAGGAAAATTAGTGGAACAATCCACCTTTAGTGCCAAAAGTTGACCCTCTTGTGTTGGAAGACACCATGAAAATTGATATTATTATTATTTTGTAAATGAGGAAACAGAGATATAAGAAGTTGAATGTATTGTCAGGTCACATAACTCAGCAATGATGGTGACAAGACTTGAATACAATCTCTCTAATTGCAGACCTCTACTCTTTTAAAAAACTGAGACGCAATTGGCATTCAAAGCACTGCATTTCTTTAATGTGTACAATTTGGAATTTATGTTGCAATTTGCAACATAATGAATATATGCCCCTCAAAATATTCTTTTGTCCCCTTTTAACTCTTCTATCTCACCCTCTTCGTATTCCCTTTCTCATCTCAACTTATGTAACCAAGCACAAATATCCTTTCTGGTTGTACAGACCAGTTTGAATTTTGCAGATTTTTATATAAATGGAATATATAGAATGCCCTCCCTTTTTGTCTAGCTCTTTCAATGGACATTATTATTTTGAGATTCATATATGTATTAATGTTCATCAATAGCTCTATTTTATTGACTTGAATCTATTGCATTAATATAACCATAAATTATTTATTCAAACACCTCTGGAAGGGCCTTTCAGCTGTTTCCAGTGTAGGACTCTAACAAAAAAAAAACCTGGTGTGCACATTGATAGGCAAATATTTGCTATCTCTGTTTTCAATTAATCATCCTTATGCCTACCTCCAATATTGAGGAAGATTCGATCAATCTTAATGTTGTTGTTGTTAACTGTTATCATTACAATCTGATTCACCAGGAGATGAAGCTCTGCTTGTTCCTAGGCAATTCAAATAATATGTGTATATTGGACTGGTATGGTTCACAGGATTTTCAGAAGTAGATCACCAGGACTTTATTCTTCATCAACTTTAGTCTGGAAGCTCTGCTTAAAGCATGTTTGGATGACAGTAACATGCCATCCTCCTTTGACAGGCATCGTGCCACTGCATCACCATTATCAGCATCAGGAAACCATAAAAAGATTAACATAGTTAACATGAAAGTTAGTTCAACATGAAAGTCCCTTCTTAAAATGGCACAATGTCTAAGATAAAATTATGACTACATGGTCTACCTTTTCCCCAGAATTAAGGACAGAAAAAAGGATCCTTGGCATATCCATCTTAGCTTGTGGAATTTTTTCAGGTGTAGGAGAAAGAGTAACAAAGGGCAAATGGACTAGGTTACTGGAATTTGCTTTGGTGAAAAACAGAGCCCAACCTACTTGTCAAAAGTCCAGGCTAATGTGTTTTCGGTGCAGTTATTGGTAATGAATGATGGGGTCCAACCACATTCACCTGCCAAAAATTAATGTGAAAGTTCCAGTGGCTCAGGCAGGAAATGAGATCCGCGGATGTTCCACAAGTCAGCTAGACAATTAATCTGATTTACATCCATTGCATTTCAGAGAACTAAAATTTCATCTGCTGCTTTTAAACATTCATTTGGGGAGAAACCACATTACTTTAAGTGAAACCCATCAGTCAAGCTGTTTATAAAATACACCCTGGTTAACTAGGATGGAAAGTTGCTAGATGAAGTCAGACATCACAGATAATGCCAAGGCAGGAGAATGCATTAGACAAGTCTGCAGACAAGTAGAGTTAAAGAAACAAATGACTTGGGTTAAAATACTGCAACTTTGCCCAGAAAAGAATATAAGGATTTGATAAATTTCTAAGATCTACATGATAAACTAACAAGTCCAGATGGAAGGAAAAGACAGGATTTTGCTTCTCAAAATAGGAAATGAAATATGCTTGGAAATTGAAATGGGGAGATCATCAGGAATTTTATGGCATTTCCCATCCCCTAAATTGACGTCTTGTAAGATGTTGAGACATCAAGAAAAAAATATGATAGAAATGATGTCTAAGGGTTACTATGGAACAGTAGGGATCATATCAGGTGAGGTTTTATTTAATAGCAAAACCTGTGGCTTTTGTATGTGCCTGTATATAGAAAAAGATTTATATCAAGAACTGGTTCACACCATTGTAGAAGTAGCTGAGTCCAATGTGGTTCAAGTCGTGAGAGAAATGTAAGCTGGAGTCTTCTCCTGATTCTTGTAGCTGGCGGCACTAGTCAGCAGTAAGTAGGGAAGATGAAGTGGGAAGAACTCAGACTGGTGAATGCAGAACTTAATGAACCAGAGATTAGTTATCAGCATCCAAGTTTGGGATTGTGATGATAGCATCTGGGATCAGCACCTGAAGTAACAGGAGATTGAGGAACCAGATATAGAATCCAAATATGCTCTAGAAGTGAGCTATCTTCCATACACTGTCAGTTTACACTGTGTAGGTAACATCATGAATGAAATCTCCCTCAGTTGTATCAAAACTGTGACCAAATTAGCTACTTGGCTGCTTCACTAATGATCCCCTCATGGAGTCGATCAAATTATATAAGAACATATCATGGGAAAATGCTACTGCTTCAAAGTTGAAATCAAACCTAACGTAAGAACCCTGGTGATGTAGCGTTATATGTTGGGTTGCTAACTGCTAACTGCTAACAGCAGTTCCAAACCACCAGACACTCCGTGGGAGAAAGATGGTGTTCTCTACTCCTCAAAAGATTTAGTTTTAAAAACTCACAGGGGCAGTTCTAATGTCCTATTGAGTCACTATGAGATGGCTTCGACTGAATGGCAACAAGTATTTTTCTGGTTTTTATCATAGAATGAGGGACTTCCTGTGTTAAATCTGCTTAGAGATGAGGACACTGTAGCAATTCTAATGTTTCAGTGTGTGGGGATGGTTTTGGTATTACTTAAGATCTCATCTCTAATATTTCTCATTTAGAGACTATTGAAAATTCAATGGAATTTTGGGGAAGAAACTTTGGATAGTCCTCAATAGTAGGTGAAGCTATTGTTTGTGGACTCTGAGTCAGACTGGCCTTAAGTACAACAGAAAACAAAACAAAATGCTTTCATGTACTGAGCTGTCCTCACAATTATTCCTGTTTGAACCTATTGATGTGAACACATTTTATTGAGAAATATCTTTTTTACTGATCCTCCTCCTCTTTGCCAAGCAAGTTCTTCTCTAGAGCCTGGTTTCTCGTGATCATACATAAAGGTGCTTTGGTTGTACTTCTTTCAGGACATATTTGTTGACTCACCTGACAGTCCATGGTATAGTCTATATTCTTCCCCAACCTTATAATTGCAAGGTATCAACTCTTCAGTCTTCCTTATTTATTGTCATCCAGCTTTTGCATATATATATATATATGTGTGTGTGTGTGTGTGTGTGTGTGTGTTATTGAAAAAGCTATGACATTTGAAATGCTGGTGGCATAGTTTCCAGTGGCAGAGAAAGACATAAGTCACCACAATATTAAAAACTGACAAATGAGTGAGAGTCAACAGAAAGTGGTCTGGTCGTAATATGCTTGATTTTTCTTGATATTGTTTTAATTGGTGACATTAATGGTGAAAAAACTAAGCTTCTAATTATAGGTATTTATCATAGAGGTCCTATTTACCCTGTGTTGTGTTTATGTTTTGGTTGCCTTCTGCCAACCTTCTTCAAGATGAGCTCAGCTCACATTCCAAACTTTCAAGGAAAATATGCCACATTTGCTGTTATTTAGCACTGTCTTGTTAACTGCATGCTGTCCTCATGGCTTCCATCACATTCAAGGTACTCTGTTGCAGCTTTTGTGACAAATTAGCTCCTTTACTTTGTTGTCCTTCCACTTCATTGAATATGATTTTTCCTTCTAGTATGAATCCTTAGAGATGCATATTTAAAAGAAGAGAATAAAATAATATTCTATTGTGGTCCATAAGCCTGGATAAGTTTCCAATGCAGATCACAATTGCCAGGTTTGAGTTGATCATTGCAGCCACTGTGTCAATTCATCTTGTCAATGGTTTTCATCTTTTCATGGTTCCTCTACTATAACAAGCAAAATATCATTTTCCAGAGATGGGTCTCTCCTTTGGACAAAGATTCTTTTTATTGCCAGTCCATGGTAATTTCAATATTCTTAAACAAAACCATAATTTAAATGCATTGATTCTTCATTGGTCTTCCTTATTCCATTTCCAACTTCCACATGCATATGCTTGAGCCAGGCACACATTAGTTCTCAAGTAACATTCATATTTCTCAACTCTTTAACGAGTCTTATGAAGTAGACTTATAAAATACAAGACATTTTTTGATCTCTTGACTTCTGATATCATAAGTATTGATGCCAGATGAAAACCTCTATCTTTTCTCCATTTACCACAATGTTGCCTATGAATCTAGTTGTTTTATGTACATTGAGTTGTAATCCATACATAAGGCCAAAATTGTTGATCTTTATCAGCAAGTGTTTCAAGTACAGTTCAGTTTTAGCAAGCAAGATTGTGTTTGCATCGCATATTGTTAATAAGTCTCTAATTTTCTCCCCTCATTTTTCATATAATTCATTTTCTCTAATTGTTTGATCAGCATCCAGATTGAGTAAGTAAATACAACCCTGATACACACCTATATTGGTTTTAAACCATGCAGTATTCCCTTGTTTTATTTGTTCAACTGCCTCTTGATCCATGTGCTTGAGTACAATTAAGCATGCTGTAATTTTCTTTTTTTGCCCCAAAGATATACACATACATATACACTATGATCCACACAGTCAATTGCCTTTGCATACTCAATAAAACACAAACAAACAATTTTCTTGTATTCTCTGCTTTCATTGAACATCCAAGTTCCTTGGTCCATGTCATCTTCTGGATCCAGCCTGAATTTCTGAGAGTTCCCTATCAATGTATTATTGCAATCATTGTTCTATGATCTTCAATAAAAATTTACTTGCGTGGAGTGTCAATTATATTACTCTATAATTTTAAACATTATGTGTGTCATATTTCTTTGAAATACATACAATATGTATTGCTTCCAGTAAGTTGGCCAAGTAGCTGTCTTCAAAATTTCTTGACATTGAGGAGTGAGTGTCTCCAATGCTTCATCAACCTTTGGAAACATTTCAATTAGTATTGCATCAATTCCTGGAGCCTTATTTTGGATTTGTTCTTTTACTGCAGTGTGTCAGTCATGCACTCTTGTGTCAATTTCAGGATTGGGGTAGTAGGCGTGGAATCTAACCTGTCAATCTGGAAACAGCCAATGAGACCTCTGTGTGGGCATGGCTTTGTCCTGAGAATTCTGGGAAATCTTGCGGTATTTCCCCTGGGGGTATGAGAGAATTACAGCTCAGTCCTTGGCAGACATTGCAGCTGACAAGGCATGTGGCAGCATGTTGAAAGACCCCAAGTCCTGGAAACTGGAAGAACCACCCTGCCAGGGCTGAGATGCTTCTACCACTACTGGATACACAAGACTCTGCACCCACTGGCTTGTTGTCCTGACATCGTTTCCTGTGGTTCATGAGTCTGAGACGGACTTATGGATTGGTATCGGACATACGGGATAATATTGGATTTATGGACTTGGACTGGAGTGGGTTGGGATGCTTTCTCAATGTTCCATTCCTCTTGTATATAAGCCTCTCCCTTATATACATATGTGTGTTTATAAATTTGTTTCTCTAGTGTACTTGGACTAACACACTGTAGCTTGGACATTTTCCTACAGTACCATTGGTTCTTGGTCCTGTGCTACCTCTTGAAATGGTTGAATGTGGACTACTTCTTTATGACACAGTGACTTTGGATCCTTTTTCCTTGTCTTTTGATGCTCCCTGCTTCTTTCAATATTTTTCTCATTTGATTTTTCAATATTGCCACACTAATTTTATGGTTTTTTTTCAGTTCTTTCAGTTTAAGAGAGCCTAAATGTGACCTTCCCTTTTGATTTTCTAACTTGAGGTCTTTGTGCATTTTATTATAATATTTACTTTGTTTTCTGGAGCTGCTGTTGTAATTTTCTGTTTTGCTTTTTGACTTCATACTTTATTCCATTTGCTTTAGCTACTCTAACATTAATAACACATTTCAAAATCTCTTCTAACATCCACTTTTATCTTTTCTTTCCTATGTTTTTAATAATCTTTTGTTTTCATTATGTATGGTGACTTTGAGTCAGTACAACTAATCAGGTTGTGTTAGGTAGAGTTCTCTAGAGAAGCAAGATCTGGCTACATATGATTTTACATATATATATGTAAATGGTTAAGTTTATTTAGTGCAAGGGAATACAATAGCAAATTAGTTCACATAGAAGTACAGAGAGCTCAATTCAACTCACTTTAGTAGGACAGTTAATTTACATAAGGTCCTTCCAACTCAGGTTGCCAGTATTCCAAGACCAAGGAAGCAGATGAGATAAGAAGATGAGATGTTGAAGTGTAGCAGAGGGCAATAGGGCAGTGAAGGAAAACAAGTCTCAGTGGATCCCCAAAGTGTCGTGATGTGAAATGGCTGACAGGAGGTGCAGCATATGGAGTGGTGACAAGACAAGTGGTGTTCAGCCTGCAAGCAGCGGACACAGCGAGGTGGGCAGCACCAAGGTGTGGAACATCATAGTACAACAACTCGATCTACTTCAGTCCATTGGTTGAATTGGCTCACAGGTAGCAGTATAGGTAGTGAGACAGGGCAACTGGATCAGGCAGCATGCCCATCTAACCACCAGAGAGAGAGAGAGAGAGAGAAGAGAGCAGAAGACTCCAGAGATCCATTTATCTACTAAGGTTCCCTAAGGAAGTCATCCAGCTTGAACTGAATGAGAAGCTAAACTGCCCCCATATCTTCTGGGGTGCCATGTTGTCACAAAAAAACTATCATACAGTTCTTCTGTTATTAGTGTTCAATACATCAAA
This sequence comes from Nesogale talazaci, assembly GCA_004026705.1. Lineage (NCBI taxonomy): Eukaryota > Metazoa > Chordata > Mammalia > Afrosoricida > Tenrecidae > Nesogale > Nesogale talazaci. The sequence continues at coordinate 75,657 of PVJH01002331.1, read as the reverse complement.
TCTGTTCTTAAGATATTCAAAAAAATCATAAGATCTTCAAAAACTCAAGGTCATATTTTGGGTCCTGTGGACTTGTTTTAATTTTCTTCAACTTCAACCTGAATTTGCTTATGAGCAGTTAGTGGTTTGTTCTAGTCAGTCCCTAGGCTGGTTGCAGTCACTGTTAGTTTCTTCATGGTGGCTATGATAGGTAGACTTGTTGTATCAACATGGCCAAAGACGATAGGTAGTTTTTTGGTTTTTTTTTGTGACAACATGCCCAACAAACACATGTAAGATCAATTGAAGGGTGGAGATATAAAGAACTTGACGATCCCCACCCTCTCTCTCTTGCTCTTGGATCTTCGGACCAACCGGCTGCCTTGCTTGTCCTGTGCCTCAATCTCCAGGCTACATTACCCATGGGACACCTAATCCATGGACTGTGTTGCTGTGAGTTGAGGTTCCTTCAAGTCCTGCTTCGCCATGCTCCTGGAATATACATCTCTTGAGCTGGGGACTCTCAGACTCTGTCATCTGTGTGATTCTTGGTGACCTGCTTTGCTGTTTGCTGTCTGTGGCTGGATAGTATGAATTACTCTGCAGAGGATTACTCAGTGGCCCTCAAGACTCGAATGACCACCACTGTATTAGCTGTTTCACACAAGTGAGTTACACTGAGCCATTTGCACTGCTTTATAGATTAGTTAACTATTTATTTCTTATGTTAGATATCTTTCTATCTATATAAATATGTAGAGCAAATTATTAGTGTCCTGGTTTTGTTTCTCTAGAGAATCCTAACACAATGCCTTCCACAGATGGAATCAATTTTATTTCTGTGTATTCCAAGTGGAAAAGTCCACATGTATAATGACTGTTTATATTGTTGAATAACGATATTTGTGAAGTCTGTCATGCAATCTCTAGCTTCATTTCTATCACCAAGGCCATATTTCCCACTACCATTACTTTCTTTATATTTCCAACTTTTGTTTTCAAGTCACCTGTATTTATTAATGCATCTTGTTTGCATGTTTGATCAATTTCTCTCTGAAGAAGATGACATAATATTTGAATTTCTTCATCTTTATCTTTAGCATAAATTTAAACAGTAGATGTATTGACTAGATTTTTTTCTTTGTGAGCAGATATCATCTTATCCCAGACAGCATTGTACTACAAGATAGATCCTGAAATGTCCTTTTTGATGAATGTGATGTTGTTCCTCTCGAATCCATCCTTCCTGGTGTAGAACACCACATGACTGTCTGCTTCAAATTGGTCAATACCAGTCCACATCACCTCATTAATGCCTAGCGTGCTGATCTTTATGAGTTCCATTTTTGATAGTGTCTAATTATCTTAGATTTATACTTTGTACATTCCAGGTTCCAATTATTAATAGATGTTTTGAGTTGTTTCTTCTAATTTTGCATCATAACCCAACAATAAATGACAGTCCCAAAGACTTTACTCCTAAAAGCTTTACTTCATCTGCATCATTATAGTTGACTGTATTTTGATAGGGCAGCTCTTCCTTAGTTATATTTTTAGTGCCTTCCTACCAGGAGAGCTCATCTTCTGGGATGATCTTTAACAATGTCCTTCTGCAATTCATGAGCTTTTCAGTATGTGACAATGTTCTGTTACCATTCTTAAGGTTTTCAACAATTAATTCTTCATTACTGGAGAGCCTATTCCTTGTTCTTTTAATTCTTAGTCTAGAAAGTCTGCTGAAACCTGTTCACTTTGGGTGACACTGCTGGTATTTGAAATTTCAATGACAGGTTTTCCAGGATCACAGCAACATACAAGCCACTAATGTGCAACAAACTGACAGACAAGTCTTCGGAATTATACATAGTCTACTTCTGCACTTTATAACAAGGTCTAAGGCGATAATCACAGCTTCCCCTTCTATTATTTTTTCCACACTCTTTTAAAAATCCATTCTTTACTCTTATAATCTCTATCAACTTTTACCTGGTAGAGCAGCCTGAACCTCCATGGTTGAAGGATTGAGTCCTTAGTTGGTCAGTATTTATTGGGCGGCTGTAGTTTCTCATTAATAATTGTATTAGATTTCCCCTTTTCCTGTTATGCATTTTGTAGTTTTCATTGACTGAAGACATCAGGGATCCACTTGAAAATAAGTCTCTGAGAAGTAGTTGGTAAATGTTAACCTGCCAGGACACACGAGAGATCATAGAAAAGAACAAATGGAGAAAAATAAAGAAAAAAATGTATCAATAATGGGGGTCACCTTGGCGTAAGTCATGACTGTGCCAAGATGATCTAGAAAGTCAGAAGTTCTATTCCACGGGGAATGAGTACTGATGTAAACCAGGAGACAGGTATTCACTGACTCCTGTCAGGTGTGTTCATACTTTTGACTTGTACAGCACCAGGAAGCATTCCTAGATCATTGAATCAATTATCTCACAAAATAAATCCTCATAATAATAACTTTAATTATCAAAACCTACTACATGTCATTTTTAATAGTGATTGACATGTAGTAGGTACTCACATTTTTTCAAAGGCTTTTAACATATGCTATCTGAGTTAATGTTTCAAATAAACATATGAAGTAGATTGTTGTTTGATCAATTTCAGAGATAAGAAACTGAGCTTTAGGGACATGAAATAAATTACTCCTCTCTCCCTGAGAAGCTAATCAAAGACAAAAGGACAATTCAAATATAGGCAATCTGATGTGAAAATCTACTGCATTAGCACTTAGTTTTTGCTTCTCTTTAAGCTTCACTACAATCTTCCAGGGGAATTTATTATTTTATGGATTCAAAAATACATTGAGAAAGGTTAAGTAAACATCCATAAATTATGCAGCTAGAGAAGACTGGGGAACATATATAACTCAAAAACCCATAGTCTTTCTCCTTTGTAAACTGTTAATTTAAAGCAGAACCAGGTAAGAGAGAAGGGTAGAGAAGGGAACTATGAAATGTTAGCCAAGAGACATACAAATAACAGCAAGGGATAATGTGCAGGGCAAGGGTGCAGCCAAACGCAGATGCAGGAGAAAACAGAGCGATAAACTGGGATGAGGAAGAGAGATTGCAGAAGATCTTGTACACAGCTGTAGTGTCACATTTCATTTGTGATAAACATAGTCTTTTATGGGTTATAAATTCAGTGGCAGATTTAAAATAAAAATTAAGTGAAAAAAATCAAGAAAATAGGTAAATCTTTTTAAAAAATTATGTTTGCCCCCATTCTCTCCACTCATAAAAAAAGAGAAATAGAGCAGTTCAGTTCCTGTTGGTATGTTACCATGGAGATAGCTGCCACATGATCTCTAGGCATGACTCACCACTGCAGGAGTCTCCAGACTTAATTATTTATTAATAGGCTTTTACCAGGGCTGTCTCCAGAGGTGGGACATCTTGTTTCCAAGACTGGGACAGTGGTGAAAAACAGGCAAAAATACTATGCAATTACACAGAATTAATTAGAACTCTGTAAACCCACCTACAAACATGCCTTGAAAGAAGCTGCAGTGGGATTGAGGCATTCAGGTGTCTTGGAAACAGAAAATTAGCAGTGAGTCTCTAAGTATCCTTTTCCTAGAAAATTCTCCCATGAGCACCTTGTTCAGGATGGTTTTTTGTAACTAATGTTGGGTGCTGTGGAAAGGATTCTAATTCACAGCAGCATACGCGGCAGAGTCTGTCTAATCAAATTTGCTAGGCTATGATCTCTATGGAAGTAGATCTCCAAGTCCTTATCATGTTGTTGAGTACAACAACCAGTTTTTATGCTACCTGACAAACACTTAACCATTGCCTCACCAGTCAGCTACAAATTCCAGGGGTTGAAGAGAAGGTGAGGGATTAGAATTCACTCTAGATACATGTAATGTTTCAGCATTTGCACATTCCTCTACACATTTTACAAAATTGCATTAATATCAGTGATACTAGGGGGAGGGGTTTCTTAGAAACAAGTGGTTTTTGGGTAGCTCTTTAAATGGTTTCTTACAGATTATTCTTTCTTCTAGTGGATGGATAGTGAATGTTAAAAGCACCCAGGTACAAAAGCAATTGATTCACTTAAAGACACGTCTATTTGTCATGCAAGCACAGGTTATTTACCCTCCCAGTTTTGTTGTTGTTTTGCTGTTGTTTGCTGCTATTTGCCTTCAATTCAGTCTCTGATTCTTGATGAGTCCATGCACAGTAGCGTAAACACTGTTCAGTCTTAAATCTTCCCAATGATTCATAACAAATGAATGGCTGTATTCCCTAGTGTTACTGAATGATGATCAGAACTAGATAGTTAAAACTTTCTGGAAGCTCTGCTGAAATCTGTTCAGTACCACAGGGTCATGCTGTCTCCACTAACCAATGGGAGGAGGTTGAACAAGAGATCCATTGATTAGGAATCAAAGTAGGTTTCACACATAGAAGATGAGAATTGTACCACTGAACCACACGCACCTCTACTTTTAGATACTAGAAAACAAATGCTGTTCTCATTATTAATGGGTTTTGACCCAAGAATATGACATTTCAGTCAGCTGAGAAGCACAAGACATACACAAGTCACGAAATTCAGGATAAACTAATTTTCTTTATCTTAAGAGATAGATAGGATAGAAATGTGGTATGATCAACTATGACATAATAAAGTCACAGAATGAATATTAACCCTTTGCATCAAATATTGACTTAAATGTTGGTTATTTTCTGTTTCAACTCTCATGGGATCCATGTGGAAGAGTCTAATAATTAAGATATTGGGCTTTATGAAAAGTAAACAAGAAATTAACTGTGTTAGGTCAGGTTGATTAGATAAACACATCCAGGGAAACTCATATATGTGAAAGAGATCTTTGTATCATAAAACAATTGCATATTGAGAAAACATTCCAGCCTAGTCCAGATCAAGTTCTTGATTCTAATATTAGTCCAGATGTCTGATACTAGTTCATATTCCTCTTTAGGCTCATCCAACACATGCAATTTTGCTAACTAAATGCACTTAGATCACAGGTCAGTAGGTAGAAAGTTTTGTGGATCCAGATGGTAATGGAAGCATCTCAATGCTGGCATAGATCTCCACAAGACTCCTCCAGCTCTCTATCTCCTTTACAGGAACATGAAGCAGAGAGATAGTGTAGCTCACCTCCAAGGAGAAAGCAAGAAAGTTTGCAGAATCCTCATGAGAAAGCCAAGCCCACATTATTAGACTGTGACCTGATAGACTGCTCCCCTTCTCTTTTAATGCCCTCAAGATGACATGAGATTATGTAACTACCAAAGACCATTCCTTTCCATCTTGACACTTTTATATGACTCTTTAGCCATATATATTTTTTTAAAACAAAGAAAATAGTAAGATCTTATCTGTGCCTAACAGGAGAAAACTACAATTTCTCCTGTGTACAGCTCAAAATGTGCCAGACTCATTTAAACATAATACCCTATAAGTGAACAGAACAAAAATATTTTATGCTAACAATTGCAGTTAAGTGAATACCTACACCTCAATCGTATAATCCTTTGAACCTATTCCCCCACCTATGAGATTTTGTAAGGCCGCAGCTTCATGCTTTTATTTACCCAATTTTGGGAATCCAATTTCTATATTGACCACTTACATCAACCTAATGTTCTGAGATTACAAGCATGTTCTTTGATGTGAAGAATCTTCATTCCAGTTGAAACATGTGAGTCCGCATCTATAAGCAAAGTTAAATCAGGAAAGGTCATCCAAAAATAGGTCAACAGCAATATGCATCAATTCACAGGTTGAAATATCTATCTTCATCTGGTGAGGTTCTGGCTATCTCGATGTGTGCTGCCTCACTTGGCCTCACTAGGATACCCATGGGCTACCTTACCTTTTGACAATGAGCCCTGTCATAATTACTTAATAACCTTAGCCCACTGGTACTAGGTCATGAACTTCAGACCCATCAACCTGCTCTTGTCTTCTCCTCTAATCCCTGCGAAGCAGGTGTCAGTTGCCAGACTCAACCTGTCTATTGCTGCTTTTCTTCCACTTTCACTTAAGAAGTGTATCCCAATTGTCACCTAGCAAGTATTTTAAACTGTCCACAGGCTCCCTTTAACATTTAGTCTTAGAGGAGAATTCCATCATGACTCAAAATTTTTCCAGCTTCAGGCAGAAACCATGAGTACAAAACTCAAAAAGTCAAAGGGTTCCTTTTTCTTATTCAGTCTTTCCACAGCCATCTAGGGAGGTCTCTTTGAATGCACATGTCCTAATTACTCCAAAGCACTGGGTGGGGTTTATCTTTTAACAGTCTTTTTGCAAATGTCTCCTAGTCCATTTAAAGATTCAAATTGATGGCTGAAGCAGTGACCTTACAAACTATTTATACTTCCCAATAGTCATTTCTACCAATCATTATATCAATAACAATAGGCAGAAAACAGTATAAACCTAGTAGAGTCAGATCTTAAGCTCAATCTTAACACAGTCAAGTTCCCTTATTTATCTTATCTTAATCCTTAACTAAACTTGTCCATTGCTATAAAATATGGCCTTAGGCCTCTGACTGCATCAAGCCAGGGCTAGACCTTCTGTCAGCCATTCTGACCTTCTCTCAGAGTAGCATGGTCTCTGAGAAATTCAAGGGGTACTCACTGTCATTCATGTCATTTTGTCCCCTGAGTTCAAAATATATGTAAATCACAATCATTTTCCTCATTTCAAACAGGAATAACCAAAGAAAATAATGAAGTTTTTAATCTACAATATTATTTCCAAGAAAACCACCCAGTAAACTCCATGTCCATATCTGACCTCTGGATAGCCAAAGGAAAAAGTACAATGAGGCATAGATCAAACAAGCATCCACTTGTGATTTGTTTCTCTAGTACCACATTTCCAAAGTACTATAATGTGTTAGGGTAGATTGATTAGAGAACCAAATCCAGAGACACTCATATATGTGTAAGGAGATTTTTATTCATAAAGCAATTGCATATTGAGAAAACATCCTGGCCCTGCCTAGATCAAGTCCAAGATTCCTATATTCACCCATATGTCAACACTAGTCCATAAATTCCTTTTTAGACCTACATAGCTCATGCAAGGATGCCAAATGCAGGAAGTTCACAGGTTGATGGGTAGAAAGTTCTAAGGCTCAAGTGGCAGTGGAAGCATCTCCACATCGGTGAGTATCTCCATGTGGACCCTATAACTCTAAAGTCTCTCTTCCATAGGAACTAAAGGCTTGGATTTTCTCTTTAGTTCTTTCACCTTAACATATGTTGAACATGTTCTTCCTTTTTGGCTTTCTTTTTGGCACTTCATCCACATAGAATACAACTCAATAATTCAATCATGTCAAAATGAGTTCTACAATAATCACCACAATCAATTCTAGAACACTTTCTTCTTGCTGTACTCACTGTCATTCATGTCATTTTTTTTTACAACCAAAATGCTATTTATTTTTTTTTGGTGGGGGGGATCACTGCTTTCCAGTGGTGGGAGTAGGAAGCCCAGTCCCACTGCTGGAATTGAACCTCCGTCCCAGTGGGCCGCAGTCCTGCGCACAACCACTATTTATTTATTTTAAAATCATTTTATTGGGGGTTCGTACAACTAATCATAATCCACACATACATCCATTTTGTCAAACACTTTTGTACATTTGTTTCCCTCATCATTCTCAAAACACTTGCTTTCCACTTGAGCCCTTGATATCTGCTCATTTCCCCCTTCCCACCTCACTTCCCCTCCCCCATGAACCCCTGATAATTTATAAACTATTATCATTTTGCCATATTTTACAGCATCTGACATCTCCCCTCACCTCTCCACTGTCCATCCCTTAGGGAGGAGGCCATATGTAGATCTTTCCAATTTGTTCTCCCTTTTTACCCCACCTTCCCTCCACCCACCCATTGCCACCCCTCTTACTACTGGTCCTAAGGGGTTCTTCTGAACTGGATTCTCTGTGTTTCCAGTTCCTATCTGTACCATGTACATCCTCTCGTCCAGCTGGATTTTTTAAGGTAGAATTGGGCTCATGATGCAGGGTGGGGTGGGTGGGAAGACAGAATTCAAAAACTAGAGGAACATTGCATGTTTCATCACTGCTACATTGCATCCTGACTGCCTAGTCCCCTCCCTGGGCCTTCTGTGAAGGAATGTCCAGTTACCCACAGATGGACTTTGAGTCCCCACTCTGCACTCCCCCTCATTCCCAAGGATATGATCTTTTGTTCTTTGATGCCTGATATCTGATCCCCTCAACAACTCATGATCACCCAGATGCTGTGCTTCTTCCATGTGGGTTTTGTTGCTTCTTGGCTAGATGGCCACTTGTTTATCTTCAAGCCTTTAAGACCCCAGACTCTTCATCCTCTGATACATAGGCACCATCCACTTTCGTTTGCTTACACATCCGATTTGTCCACAGCGATCATCTTGGGACAGGATGGTGTGTTTCTTCTATCTGGACTTTGTTATTTCTCAGCTAGCGGGTGCATAAGCAAAAGTGGCTAAAAAAAACTGATGGTGCCAACTATCAAAAGATATAGCTCCTGGGGTCTTAAAGGCTTGAAGATAAACAAATGTCCATCTAGCTGAGAAACAACAAAGCCCACATGAAAGAAGCACACCAGCCTGTCCTTTTTTGGTTTTCTACCTGGAAATTTTTGAACATTTCATTATTATACTTTACTTTGTCTTCTCAAGCTTCCCTTATAAACTTACTGTTCTTTTGCTTACTCCTTTCTTCCATTTTCTTTTACTATGATTCAGAACAAGTGTCTTATCTATTTTTTTCTCCCTTTCTTGTTAATATCCTTTGCTCTCTTTATGAAACACCACAGGTCATTAAATCTTCTGGCAATAGTGTTCAATGAGTCAAATCTATTCTTGAGATGTTTTCAAAATTCTGGTGGGGGAGATTAAAGCTTGTATTTGAACTCAAGCTTAATTTTTTTTTTCAATTTCAATCCTAATGTACATATCAGCAATTTATGGTCTGCACTACAGTTGGTCCCTAACCATGTTTTATCTTCTTATATTGTACTTCTCTATCATTTCTTTCCATACATGTACTCAATTTGATTCTTGTATCTTCTGTCTGTTGAGGTCTATATTTGTCATTGTTTAAAAGGAAGTAATTGTGATGGAAAAATTGTTTGTCTTAAAAAATTTTATTATTCGATCTGAAACTTCCTTGGTATCATAATGGTCTTAATTTCCAACTACTGATCACTTCTCTTTATTTTAATCTTGGAGTACCAATTATCAATGCATCTTAATTGCATTAATTTCTGATGAAATTAGTTGAATTTTTCAATCTCTTCAGCATTATGTTTAGTTATTAGTGCTCAAATTTAAGTTATAGCAGGGTTAAATGAGTTTTCTTGTATGCAACAGATATAACAGAGAGCAGTGTACTTCAAGATAGATTTTGAAAGTCCTAGATTCATGAATGCTTTATTGTTTCTTTTGCATTCATCATTTTTGAGAAAGCAAACTATGTAATTGATTCCACATGGTCGATACCAGTATTTCACTTCATTCTTGGTGGCTTCCAGTTTTCCTAGATTCATATTTCATGTATTCCATATTCTGATCATTAATAGATGTTTGCCAATATATTCTGATATTGAAGAGCACATTTTCAATTCTGTGTGTATCCTCCAATTTTCTTCTTCTTTTTTAAAATTGTTTAGCTATTTGAGATCCCCTATGTTTCTATAGCCTTTTATATTAAAATATCTAAATTGAAGGTATGTAGAGTAAATAATTAGAGAAGCTGAAGTATATGAAAAAGTATACCAAGGTGGGAGAAAAAAATTTTTTAACATACTTAGTGTGTTAGGCTGGGTAGAGCAAAGAAACAAATTTATAGACACTCATGCGTGTAGAAGAAAGAGTTCTGTATAAAGAGCAATTGTACATTAAGAAGACATCCCAGTCCAGAAAAAGGTCAAATGCATAAGTCTGATATTGCTGCATATGTTCAGTTCCTATTTGCAAATATCTCTTCAAACTCATGTAACACTCGATGACATCATGTTCAGGAAGATCACAGGCCAGTGAGTGGAAAGTCTTATGAATTCAGGGGCAGTGACAGCACAGTGATGGTGGGGATCTCCACGTGGCTCCTCCATCTCCAAGGCTCTGGCCAGCATCAGAATATCTCCATTTGGTTTATCAACAGGAAGATATCACAGGGAATGAGTGAATCTGGCCTCCAGTGAGCTATTTATCTCCTTTTCACCTCCACATAAAATAATAAAGTTGCAACCGATAGACAGGCTAGACTCCACCTGCCACAATTAGACAGGCAAGGGATACAAGATGACATGCAGCACTTGCTGATAAACATTAAGGCCTGAAATTCAATGTACATAATATCAAAATCTTTGCCATTGGAACAATAAATAATATTATGTTAAACATTGAAGATTGATGTTTTCAAGGGTTTCATCTTATTTGGATCCACTATCACTACTAATGAAAGCAGTGGTCAATAAATTAAAGGATATATTGCATTGGTAAAATCTGCTGCACAGAGCCACTTTAAATTATTGAAGAAGTAGAATGTTACTTTAAGGATCAAGATGAAGCAGCCATGGTATGTAAGTTGCCTCTTATGCATGCGAAAGTTGGATGTTGAATGGGAAGGCCAAATAATAATCAGTGCATTTGAATAATGTTGCAGAAAACTAATGTTGAAAATACCATGGACTGTCAGATGGGCAAACAAAACTGTCTTGGAAGAAGTACAGCCAGGATGTTCCTTAGAATGGGGTAGGATGAAAACTTCTGAAGGAAGCAAAACATAGATTGGCACAGTGATTCCAACAATGGGCTCTGACATGAATGGTTGTGCAGATGTCAGAGTGGGCACTGCTTTTTTCTGTTATACACTGGCTCATTTCGAGTCAGAACTCACTTAATCGTACCCACAAACATTAGTGCTTGTTTCAGAACGATTGAGGAGACTAATTAAAGAGACTTCTAATCTCTAAAATGGGGCAACTATAAAAATAAATGAGTTTAACAATTACCATAAATTGAAAAATACCAGCATTTTTTAAAACCCATAGTTCATAGTCATACCAAAATATTGAAAATGCCTTCAATATTTCCCTTTGTAGTGCTAGAGAATCATCTGAATAATTTGAAACCTAGCTAAATACAGGAAAACTGTGAAGCAAGAGATTTATATGGCAGATCATAAAGTCTTAGGTAATACAATTTTAAAGAACTATAAATTTTAAGCTAGGAGTTACTGGTGCAATAATGTTAGAGCTACTAATTCAGTACACATTATGACGTATTTTGGATGTGAGGGCGATCTGGCTGCGACATCTGTCACCCCATTGATCGCCACGGTTGATTCGACTGTGCTGGCTGCCTAGGCAGGTGCTCCCTTCCTCCCTCACTGCTCCATGTGAGTCCCTCCCGAAGCTGCGCGCTCGCTTGAAGAGGACGACCTGCCCTGATAAAAGGAGGACCGTCCTTCGGTCAAGGGTCTATGAGTACCTGCGCTCCCCTGCTAGAACCTCCAAACAAGTCTCAAGGTACATTATGACGTTTGTCCTTTTCTGATGACAAAAAATGGCACTTCAAATGACTGGACTATTCTAATTAATGAGTTTTGAAGGAATAACTTGTTAACTTTTGGAAGTACACACTTGCATTCTTCCCTCATATTATAAATTAAGTTCTATTTGCAATAGAGATAATATAGGGATCGAAGAGAGAAGAAAACAGAACAAGACAAATCAAAACAAATAGGCAAAATAATTTTAAAAAGAACAAAGAGAGTGAGAGAAATTGTGTTAGTAAAGAAATAAGTGGGTATATTCAATATTTGAGTCATTCAATATTTGAGTTAGTTAAGCTTATTCTAGGCAAAAGCTCCACAACATTGAAAGCATAAATATTAACAAAATGGCCTCTGTGATCAGGTTGTCTGGTTTTAAAGGCAAACTTTGACACCTACTAGTTAGTGGCAAAACATTGAACTTCTGGGTGTCTTTTCTGGAAGCAAAAATAATTTCATGTGTAGCACAAAGCAAAATTCAGACTCATAGCTGTCAAGGTGTTTCTGATTCATGAGGGCCCTGGAGGATAGAGAAGAATGAAACAACCACATGCCTAACCCAAAGTGCCATACTATTAGGCAAAATAGTATGGGTTAAGTTGAAGCAATCTGAAGTACAGAGAAAAGCTAAACATATGTGGGTCATCATTATATATCATTTAAACTTTTGTATATTATGATAACATTGCAATCAAAAATTAAAAGATAAATGAAAACATAAGAAATATGAATGGCATATATGCCAATTATGCATATATACAAACATACATATATAGTACATGAAATAACCACTAACTATGTTAAATTAATGATAAAGTGTCAAAAATTTAATCATTATGGGCTGAGCCTTGGTGGCGTAGTGGTTGTGCGTGGGACTGCGGCCCACTGCGACGGAGGTTCAATTCCAGCAGTGGGGCTGGGCCTCCTACTCCCACCACCGGAGAGCAATGATGCCCCCCCCAAAAAAATTTAATCATTATAAAATAAGACATATCAGTGACAATATTTTAAAAAGTACTCAGCTCATAAATAATCAAAAGGAATATGTTTAAAGGAGATATTTTGAGCTATTAATTTGATAAAAATTAATATAATATTTAGAATTGGTGATATTGTGATAAATTATAGCAGATAATCTCTCATACTGCTGAGGCAAATGCACTGATGATATTTATCCACAGGGCAATTGGGGAATGTGTATTGTGTTAAAACAAACAAACAAAAGTCCTCAATTGTCTTGTGTATTTGTCATTCACATTTGATAATTTGCACTAAGGAAATACTCAGGTGCAAAAAACACATATAGAAAAACTTTATCTATCAATGCATGTACATTTATAAAAAGAAAATACACATATAAATTGAAAACTTAGGATCAACCAATGTGTTTAGTGATATGTCACATACAATCAAATATATTTTTATAGAACCACTAAGACATATATTTATGAGCATATTGATGTGTATGCTTTATTATAAAAATTTTGAAGGCAGAACAATGAACAATGTTCTTGGTATCATACTAGTTTTACGTAAGAGCAGATCTCTCTATATAGTGATTTAATTATTGTTCTTTTTGTATATATACTTTTAAGTTTTCAAGTGTGGCTCTCCATTTGCCTTTTAATTTAGAAAACTGAATGAAACAAGAGGAAAAGCTCCTGAAAATGTGTGTGTGTGTGTGTGTGTGTTTAAGAAGGTGTGAAAAGAAAAGCAGCATTACCATGAATTAGTAGTGGCATGTTTCTCACCAGAATTCTTATGCCTTGATTACTATTGTCTCTCAGGGAATCTAGTGAGCACGAAGTACAGCATGACTGACAGCTATCTAGGCATTTTTATTGACCATGTGGTATCTTTTATATTACAACATAAGCTGAGCTAACAAAGATTAAATTTACTCAGGTAAAACTTTTCTAAATATTGCAATATTTTTCCCAGGACACATCCAAGATTAACAAACATCGGTCATCTTCAAGCCCATATTAAGCACAAAATAGCTTTTTTAGTGAAATCTGGATTACTCCAGTTCAGAGTTGTATAACATTTGCAAAACCATTCACTAACCTTCCTTATGCAATTTCTCATCATTATTAGTAATTACGTCAGATTGCTTCATGCTCTTCCAACATTTTGAAGTCAGGAATATGGCTAAGGCCATTGTGCCTGCCAATTATCCAACATCCAAATAGAATGATAATACAAATCCTAGTTGGCAAAAAGGCAATAAACAAAGAGAGTGGAGTATATTTAACCATTGCCTAACATGAAAGGAATCAGTAAATCATTCTAAGACAAGAGACTATCATCTATCAGATCTCCCTATAGCTAGGATAGTGTTATTAGATGACAGAATCTATTTAAACTTAACTAACCCATGTGACACAGTAGAACTCAGCACAGAGTTTTCTGGGCTTGGAAAGAACAGTTTGCAAGGTCTGTCTCTGTTGAAGCTGCAGGGTGGATTTGAACTTCTAAACTTTCTGTTTTTAAGCAAGTACTTATGGTAACCATTTGTGCTGCCGGGAGCCTTATAAGATATTAAAAATCATCTGAAAGACTTTCTAGTAGAAGAAAAAGAAATGCATGTAAACTAAAAGTTTAATTTTCCTCCACATTAAACTAACGGTCCATTATTATTTACTCAAAGTTGCTCGGCAACATCTTCTACTGTGGACAGGAAGCTGTCTGACTGGTTCAAAACAAAGCATTGAAATAAGTGAAGGGTTTTGGTTGTTTGCTTCTTTTTTTCTGTTAGACATATTTAAATAATGGTTCCCCCACATTATTCACTCTCAACAAATGCCCCAGTCACTCTGATTTGTCTACATTATGCATACCAGAATTACAGATTAGTATATTGCTAGTTATCTGTTCGGTGGTGCAAAGGCAGTGAATTCTTTAATATGGGTCTTCTAGTCAATGTCTCTAAGTCCTATTAAATGAACTTTGCCTGTATGAGTTTGTAAGAAGGTGGGGGAAGAGACTCGTATATTTTGTCTGCGAGCAATTGCAAACATGAGTCCCTGGAGTGGCATCCTGCTCTGTATAAAATGAGCCCTCTGAAAAGCAGGAGGGATATTGTTACCAGCAAGAGCCAGGAGTAGATTGCAACCCCTGGACCTGAGATCTCTGCACAGTGAACCTCCTGGATGCAGCTGACAGCTTTATCATCAGAAAAGCAGCAACAGAACCAGCGCCTGGAGGAGGGCGATGGACTCCCCAAACCATGGAGAAAGTAAAGGTGAGTACTTTTGTGTAGAAGACTGGCTTGTGCAGTGGGAAGCATTTAGGCATTAAATTAGGAAAGTTGAATTTGCTGTTCCATGGGAGTGGAGCTGAGTGCCTTCAGACAGAATAGGAATGCCTCTAGGCACTTAATTCAGGGAGCTGATTTGGCTGAGCTACAAGCTTACACTGAATGCCTTCTGATTAAGGATTACACCAGAATGCTATGCCCCTTTGTACATTTGTTAGCAAATCTGAAACTTTGTGACATGTAATATATTCTGATAAACAACAACCCTGAGAATTTCTCACTGATGTTACAACTTTATAACTTCCTTAATAAACCCGTTAGTCATTAATTTTGTCTGGGTTCTATATAGTCATTGCAATGAAGAGGTCTTGAATCACCTGCTGAGGAAAATCAAGCATTTCATCTTTCAAAATAAATTAAAATAATGTAAAGAAATCAAAATTCTCATAGCTGAGCCAGTAGGTTAACCTCATGATGAATAGAGAAAAGATGGACATTGTCATGGATTTAATCTTGCTTAAATTAACTCTCAATACCCATGGAAGCAACAGTTAAGAGATCAAATGACAAGTTGCATAGAGATTAAAGGACAATCTGCAGCACAGGACCTCTTCAAAGCATTCATATGCAGGAAGGTTACTTTGAACACTCAGGTGTGCATGACTCAAGCCATGGTATCTTCGATTGGTTTATATTCATGTGAATGTTGGACATTGAATAAGAAAGACCGGAGAAGAATCAGTAAGTTGAAAATTGTGGTGCAAAAGAATATTGAAAGGATCATAGACTGTCAAAAGAACAAACAAATCTGTCTTGAAAGAAGTGTGGTCAAAGTTCTCCTTAGAGGCAATGATAAGGAGAATTTGTCTTACATACTTGACATGTTTTCAGCACAGATCAATTCCTAGAGAAGGACATCACGTTTGGTAAAGAAAAGAGAGGTAGCAAATTAGATGGTGTGACAATCATATACTCAATGTGTCAGTTTCATGATTGAGAGTGTAGGGGTGGAGTCTAACCTGTCAATCTGGAGATAGCCAATGAGACCTCTGTGTGGGCATGGCTTTCTCTGAGAATTCTGGGAAATCTTGCAGTATTTCCTATTGGAAGTAAGAGACTATAGATTCAGTTCCATGGAGCTACTAGACTGACAAGACAAGATGGCAGCATAGACCCTGAGTTCTAGCAACTGGAGCAGCTGGAGGAAAAGCCACACTGACTTACCCTGAGGAACTAAGACCTGTGAAGGTGGAAAAGCCACAGAGAGACCCCTGCCAGCCCTGAGATGCTTCTACCACCACTGGATACTGTTGATGAACCCAGAGTCCTGGAAACGAGGTCCCACAGTGAGACTCCTGCCAGTGCCTGGATGCTCCTACTGCCACTGGATATACAAGACTCTGCCCCCACTGGTCTGTAATTGTCCTGGTGTCATTGCATGTGCTTCATGAGTCAGAAGGAGACTTTATAGACTGGTATCGGACATATGGACTAATATTGGACTTGTGACATGGACTGGACTGACATAGTGAATGCAACAATATTGTTGTTAGGTGGCATTCGGTAGATTCCAGCTCAGCCACTGTATGCACAATATAAGGAAACACTGCCTATTCATGCACCCTCCTCACAATTGTTACTATGCCGAGACCATTGATGAGCCACTGTGTCGACCCATGTCCTTGAGGACCTTCCTTTTTATCACTGCTCCTTCATGTTAGCCAGATGCAACAAGGGGCTCAAACTTTGTAACAATTGGGAGGATGACACAGACCTGGCCAGTGTTTCGTTTTGTTGTGTAGAGCTGTTGTGAGTCAGAACTGACTCGATGTTGCCTAACAACTCTCTTGTCAGTGCTTCTATGGAGGCTAAATGGTAGGATGGTATGTGAAGACTCCTAAGAAAGAAGATTGCAGTAAGAGCTACCAAATTACTACTTATAGGAGATGACTAAAGCAATACAGTTTCAGTGATATCAAGATCCAGAAAGTAGATCACTCACAGGGGAATGCTCAAAGTTAAATTCCAACACACAAATACATCAGAATAGAGTTCTCAATGTAAGAGAAATGAAATGAGAGAGGACCGTGTGGTAAGTAATGAACCTTTGTTAACACATATATATCTAAATGAATAATGACAGCCTCTCTGGAATGTGCAATCTAGCACTAATTATTGAAATAGAAGGAACAGCTGCAAGGAAATTATAATGGTCTATCTATAAAATAAGCTCCATAATAGTATATTTCAGGAGGAAGCAGTTGGTAGAAAAGGAGAGAAGGGTACAGAAGCATTCTAAATGTATCACCTTGATGGGGGTGGATGGTGATAGAAAATTAAAAAGAAAGCAAGGATAAAGGTCTTCTAAGACCTCATCTGTGGCAGTCATGTGCTTATGTTAATTTTATAATTGAAATGTAGGTGTGAAGTATGGCCTGTAAATCAGGAGAAAGCCATTGAGTAGCTGATGAGGCCTCTATGTGGGCATGGTTTTCACCTGAGACTCCAAGGAAATCTCGCGATATTTCCCTCGTGAAGATGAGAAGCTATCTTCCCCAGTTGTTGGGAGTTAGTTTCAGAGACGATTAATCACAGACAAGATGCAGCCTCAGAGAAGTTGGAGGAGCCAGCGGAGAGACCACACGGCTTTGCCCTGATGAAGACAGACCTCTGAAGCTGGAGTGGCATGCTGTTGATTGGCCTGAACCCTGGAAGCAAGGAGTCATGGGGAGACTCCTTCCAGTGCCAGAATTCTGCACCCACGGACCTGTGACTTCTTGAGTCGGAAGCAGACTTTATAGACTGATTGAGGGCATATGGGTTAATATTGAACTGAACTTATGACTTTGCACTGGACTGGATTGGGATGCCTTCTTAGTGTCACATTTCTTTTGAATACCTAAGACCTATATGCATCTTTCCTTATACCTATATGCATCTCTCTGAAATTTGTTCCTCTAGTCTACCCGGACTAACACATCATCTCATAGGAGGGTACAGAAATCAAGGTTAATATGAAAAAGAGCAAGTATTATATTAGTAAATAAATAGGGTCAGATTATGAGCTAGACAGGAAAAATTATCAATTCTCCAATGGAAAAGAAGAGTAGAACTTTTTAATCAACAAGACAAAAAGTACAGAGACTAGTAACTTTAACAAACTGGAGAAGAAAAAAAGGATGAAAATGTAAACACAAATTAAGGCACTAAATAAACATAATGAAGAAATGGATAAAGTTATTATGTGGAACTGGGAATGGACTGATTTCAACACTCAAATGCATGAGATTATTAGAAATGGTTAAACAATCCCATTTTAAGTATATTTAAAGTCTAAGAATTAAAAAAATTTTAAACATCTAAGAATGAGCAGAAAGAAAACAGATATTAGACAGATGAGAGAAAAAATTAAAGCAAGGGGGTCAATATTAATTTCATCTGGAAGGGATTCAAGATTAAAACATCAAATAGGATAAGAATGATAGCATATGTGATATTTAGTAAATATGATTGTTGATACAAATAATGTAAAAGATGTGATAATCATATATCTATGATAATAAATAATACTATATTTAAATAATTTTTAAAGCTTGAATTATTTGGTAAGAATTTAATTTAATGGAAGATTTTTATACTTTTGTTTATAGATGGATATAGTGGGCAAAATAAATAAGGGCATATATGAATGGAATGATACAGTTAATACACTTTATATAATGTGCATATTCCATATACTCTGAGAAGAAATGATATACAATATATCCATTTCTCTGAGCCCACAGATTATTCATTTAATTTGATGAGCTTGATCATGAAGATATTGATTATATATTGTTATTAAAAGACAATCAAATTGAATGTTAATATTTAAATTATTGCTAGAATAGTTTCATTTACTTGGGCAAAGAGAAATAAATTAATATATATAAAAATGACCTTAGAAGTTAAAACTTAAATTGTCCAAGTCTTATGAAAGGGAATGGAAAATGATATGCCAGTGAAGTAGCCACTGAAAACAGGCATTAGGATCTCATGGCTTCACAGTTAAATTCTAACTAATCTTTAAGAGAAAATTAATTTCAATATTATTAAGCTATTATGTGGCATCAAGAACATAATGACCCCAAATATGTTCAGATGATTTGATAAAATTAATTCCAGATAAAAATACATTTTGATAAAATGTTACCTCTAGATAAAATATATATTTTGATAAATTTTATCAAATTATATTTTAAAGGTATGTTAATTTAACAGCAATGAAAAGAATTGAAATAGTGATATATGGTATAATATATGTGAATTTCAAACATTATACTGAATAAAAAAAATAAAAGCATTTGCATAATCATAGTTTTATATAAAGTTTTCATTAGAATTAAATCTACAAACATAAAAAAAAACCCATGAAGGTTTACTGAATCTGGGATTAGGAACAGGAATTACCTTCACATTCAAATAAGAGATCACTTGGAGAAGATGGAAATGTTCCATAACTGGACTGCAGTGATGGTTGCACAATTCTGTAAATTCCTTAAAATCATCAAAGCATAGATAAAATTGATAATATTTTTGGAAAGTGAATTATATCTTAACAAATATTTAGAAAGAAAATTGATGGTAGAAAATGCAAAGAAAGACAAATTTCACCTGTGTGCAAATATGAAAAAGTCTAACTAAAAATTTAACTAATATATTTAATAAATATAACATACTTGCTTTTAAATCAAGAACTAAATAAAGATGCTTACTGCTATTCAATATTTTCTTTAAATTTTCTCAAATTCAATAAGAAAAAAATTGAAATGATATAGGTATGAGCAAAAATGTAAATTATAGATAATGAAACTTTATTACACGTAAAAAACCCATGAGCCTCCAGTTAAGGCAAAAACAATATTCTTCCTTAGTTGATATGACAATTTGATAAGGTGGTTTGATATATTATAAAATTACCAACATTTTTTCCCTCTGATGTAGCAATAAGCTCCTAGAAATTGAACTGTAAACAAAATTATATTTACAGTGGCAAACAAAAGAATAACAAAATCTTAGAAATAAACTTTAAAAGGTAGTAGCAGAAACATTTATATGTAAAACTTTTACAAAATTGTTTTGAGAGATATAAATCATTATATAAACAAACATAAAGATATGCAATGGTTGATTAATACCATAAAACTGTCAATTCTTCTAAGATCAATGTGTAGGTTAGTATAGTTCCAATCAATCTTTTCTTTTGAAATTGGATACTACTTTCTGAAGAGTTTATCCAAATAGATAAATATGAAGAAGTTGTCAAGAAAAGCATGTCAAAAAAGACTAGAAAGGAATAATTTGCCTTATTTAAAAGATGACTCAAAATAAGTATTCAATTCATCACAGTAGCATAAGTAATCAAAATTCATTGGTAAATGCTGAAAAATATTTCATGATAAATAAGAAGTTAAAACCCAAATCTGAAAAAAAAAACCCACTAAATCTATTACATTTTACTCATTAAAGAAACCTACTAGTTATACAACAACAACAACAACCCAAAACCAAGCAGAACATCAATAGCTACCCTACCTACAGTTTGGGAGACTATAAACTTTTACTGTAGCAAATAGTCTCATTTTTTTATCCTGTGGGGGGGGCTGAAGATTTGAACCACCAACCTCATGGTTAGCAGTCAACTGCTTAGTCTATATCCCTTACAGTGTTAGCCAGTCCTCAAAAGAAAACAAAGTTTTCTTACTTATCTGCAACAGGAAAGAGTGCTGGATTTATCAAAGACTAACTAAATGAGAGAATAATGACACAATAAAATCTTAGAAAATGGAAAATGAGGACTCTAGATGCATTGGTTAAGCTGAAGCAATAGATATATGTACCACGCCAGGAAGGGGTGGGGTGGGGGCATAATTAAGAAAAATATTCTGCAAATCAAATGAGTAGAAAGCAATGATGGGTTTTGAGATAAAATATAAATAACAACTGTTGCATCCATTTTATATAAAGAGCACTTTCACACATCCCGATAGAAAGATTAGTAAGGCTATGAAGAGGCAATTCACAAAAAGGCAATTCCAAATGGCCGACAAACATTCAAATGCTCACAATGCTCACCAATCAGCAGAGATGTAAATTAAAGTAATGCGGTATCGCATTATGCCCATCACACCAGCAAACATGGGGCAGACAATGAGACCTATTGCTGGTGGGGATGTGTGAGAAAGAGTTTCTTTAACATATTGCTGGTAGAAATAGGATTATAACTTTTGGGGAGGGGGAAAGAGATTGTGCGATCTCTACTGGAATTAAAAACGTCTTTTGACCCTTACATGGCACTAAGGGAATCCAGGATTTCAGTGCATAAGAATATGTGTAGAGAATATTTATTGAATTACTATGTATGTATTGAGACCCCCCCCCCAAAAAAAGGCAACTTACTCAACTCCTATTGGGGAAGAGTTGGATACTAAGAATAATATGAAACATTATGTAGCTTAGTACGCTTATCAATTGACTTGGGGAAATGTCTGTGATGTGTTGCTGCTTGGGAAAAGTAGGATGCAAAATGATGAGGGTAGTATAATATGTTTGTAAACTTTAAAATGATATCTGTATATATTTAAGGGGGTTAATAAAGTTTGTGGGGAATATCTGTTATCTTTCATTACATTTTGCTATAATCTTTTATATATGTATGTACATATGAACATATCACACATATAAAATGTCTATAAATAAATGTGTGTGGCACAAATGTACACACACATGTACATGTAGTCCCTAGGTGGTGCAAATGGCTTACATTTAACTGCTAAGTTAAAAGTTAGTAGCTCAAACCCACCTAAAAGTGCTGCAGAAGAAAAAGCCTAGAGATCTGTGTCTATTAAGATTCCAACCAAGAAAACCCTGTAGAGCAGTTCTACATTATAACATATGGAATTGCCATGAGTCAGAATCAACTGGAGGCAGCTCATATCCACTGCTACCACAGAAAGG
The DNA here is from genome assembly GCA_004026705.1 of Nesogale talazaci. Taxonomy (NCBI): domain Eukaryota; kingdom Metazoa; phylum Chordata; class Mammalia; order Afrosoricida; family Tenrecidae; genus Nesogale; species Nesogale talazaci. The sequence goes on along the minus strand of PVJH01002331.1, from coordinate 53,842 downwards.
GAAACAATACACAATAGCTTGTCAATATGGACACCCTGAAATATGAATCAGAAGATCCCAGCAATAAAGTAAAAATGCAACTAAGTAGACAGCATATGTGGCATTATACTAATTGCGACAGATTACACCTCGTAGAGTATTGAATGTGGATGATAGCTCTCATTTACCTCCAAGCAGTAGTATATGACCACTTCATGGTAGTGAAGTGTTACTTTTGTGATTATGTAAAGCCCATCTTGCTTGAAGTCTCCCTCTATTCTTGCCCTTGTTGACTTTATTGAAATAGCTTCCCATATGGAGCGGTCCCAACAACCATAGTTGCAGCAATTCATTGACAGGGAACTCCCAGTAAATTGAGGCTGAATTCCCAAGAGGACATGAACTAGTATACCATGGCTGATATGGGAGGGATTGTGGCTCAAAGCAGAGAACATCAGAGATATATAATAGAGCTTTATTGATTTTCAAAGGCATTCGACTGTGCAGACCATAATAAGCTATGAATAATCTTGAGAAGAATGAAAATTCCAAACACTTCATTGTGGTCATGAAGAAATTGTTCCTGACTTAAGAGGCAGTTGTGCAAACAGAACAAGGTACTACTCTCTGGTTTGAATTCAGGAAAAGTATGTGTCAGTGTTGTGTACTCTCATTATACTTACTTGACTTGTATTCTGAGAAGATTATTACAGAATTCAGTTTTTGTTAAGAAGAATATGGCATCAGGATTGGTGGAAGTCTTATTGACAACCTATGGTATTCAAATGAGAGAACCTTGCTTGTTGAAAGTGAGGAAGAGTTAAAGAACTTGCTGATGAAGATCAATGAGATCGCAGCCTTCTCTATGGATTACAACTCAATGTAAAGAAGACCCAAATCCTCACAACTGGACCAGTAGCTAGCAATGGAATAAAAGATGATCTTGTCAAGGATTTTATCTTGCCTGGATTCACAATCAATGCACATGGAAGCATCAATCAAGAGATCAAGACACAGTTGCATGAGGTCAACTGTCGCACAAGACCTCTTTAGAGTGTTGAAAACTAAGGATGTTACTTGGTCCACTAAAACGTGCCTAGCAAAATTTCTACTTGCCTCATATGCATTGAAAGTTGAACATTAAATAAGGAAGAATTGATGCATTTGAATTGTAGTGATGGAGAAGAATATTGACAAACAAATCAGTCTTGGATGAAGTATGAGCAGGGTGAACCTTAGAGGCAAGGATGACAAGACTTTGCCTTACATACTTTGGACATATTGTAAGGAGTGACCAGTTCCTGAAGAAAGACTTCATACTTGGTAAGGTGAAAAGGGGGGAGGCCCTCAATGAGATGGCTGACATTGCGGCTACAACAAGGTATTCAGGCATGGCGACCATTGTAAGGAAGGTGCAGGACCAGGCAGTGTTTGGTTCTGTGGTCCATAAGGTCTCTATGAGTTGGAAATGACTGGGTAGTACCTAACAATAACAACAGCAGTGACATCAGGGAGTCGCCCAGGTGACAGGTAACTCAGAGGCAGCCTACAAATAAGAGTCAGCAAAGAACCACATAAGTTTAGAAATTAAATTGTTTCACCAATTGAGTTTTCAAACAAAACATACAAATATACAGCACATTGATTACTTGTAAAGAAATAAGTTAAACTGTGGCAGTTCCTGGCCCCCCCAAACTGTAAAATAATAAATGCTTGCTGTATTAAGCTACAAAGTTTTTGTTTTATTATTATAACAATAGACAACTAATTTATTATTTAGTCATTGATATAAAATCATATTTTTGTGTAATTTTAATTAAAAATAATGCTAGCATGTACTAAATGAAAACGAATAATCCTCTAGAAACTTACATTATCTTGCAAAAGCTTTTTGAGGATAATCATCACCCCATATCACACTGACAATCAGAAGTTAACATAAAGAAATTATGCAAATTTATTTTGAACATTTACAGGGTCACAATCCTGGATACCCTTATTGTCCAAATTATCTTTGTTTGTGGGTGTATTTGAGTACTTTTCATTCACTGGAAACCAGGCAGGCAGAATACCTGGATTGTTCTTGAACACTTATATAAGAAAATGCTATAATCTCTTAGGAATTTGGTCTGGGTAGTGGTGTGGGGACGGGGGTCCAATCATATTTTATTTTAAAAAAGCAAACCAAATCCACTGCCACGAACTCAATCTCATTCATAGGGACTGTCTATAGGCTAGAGTGATAGTGTTCCTCTGAGTGTCCGTTAAGGAAGCAGAACGCCTCATCATTGTAGTGGCTGGTGGCTTCGAACTGTGAATTTTGAGATCAGAAGTCCAAAGATTACCCCACGACCCCAGCTGGGCTCCTTTTAAATTTATCCTATGGCACAGTAGGCAATTGATCTCAGGATCAACAGTGCAAACATCAGAGCTGCTCCCGGAGAGAAAGATTGAGCTTTCCACTGCCATATAGACTTACAGGCCAGAAACCCACAGGGACACTCTGTCCTATATGCTTGCTGTGTGTCAAAAGTGACTTGCTATCAGTGGATTTACTGTTGATTCGAGAAAACCCTTTGTTAAGCTTTAGTAGCAAAAAGAAAAACATCTGGATGAGGGAAACCACTTTATAATTTCCAGATTAATTGAATCAAAGGCCAATGAATTTAAGACTGGGACTTTAGTTATAGATGGTAGAAAAAATGATAATAATTTATCAAGTATTGAGAGTTAGGGGAGAGGGGGTACCAGGAAGGAAGGGGAAAGGATGAAAAGCTGATATCAAGGGTTCAAGTTGAAAAGCAGATATTTGGAGAATGGTGATGGCAGCATTCATGTGAAGGTGCTTGGCACAGTATATGTATGTATGTATGTATTGTGATAAACCATGCACAAGCTCCCAATAAAATGATTTTTTTAAGTGCGTTTAAGAAAATAAAGAAAAATATGGCAAGAAAATCTGGAAACAAAATGAAGGCAGCACAGAAAATTGCACTGAACAAAGAAAGCAATATCATAAAATAACAAAATGAAAGCAATAAAACCATACATGTATATATAGCAACTATGAACATTTGTAAATGAATTATTTCACCTGTTATGAGGCACAGATTAGCAGAATCGATAAGAAAACATGAGCTATTAATGTTCTGTTACAAGAAACACACCTCAGCTATAAGAAGATAAGCAGACTAAATATCTAATGGGGAAAAATCAAGATAATGGTAATCAGAAGAAAACAGGAATAACAATATTAATCTCTGACATTATAGACATCAAAGTAAAAGTCATCATGAAGAGTAAAGAAAGCTATTGTATACTGATAAAAGGCACAATTGAACAAGAAGTCATTCATAATGAACATATATGCACTCAACAAAAGACCTTCAAAATATATTAATCAAGCTCATAGAACTGAAAAGAAAAATAGACCACAGTACAACAATGCTAGAAGACTGCATTACTTTTGAGCAAAGGTAGATCAACTAAAATGAAATCAGTAATGGTACAGAATAATTGTACCTTATAATTAATTAATTTGATACAATATTATTAATCAATTTGATTGCTTAACCGAACGATAGCACTATATATATTTCCCTCCTAGTGCATGTGAAATGTATTCTAGAATATATCATTTGCCAGACCATAAAGTATAAATAAAATTTACAAACCCTTTCTTTCAGCTCACACCATAATGCAATTAGAAATTAATAACAAGAGGATTACCCCCCCAAAAAAATCAATTGCATGGAGAGCACTATACATAAATACTACCAAATAATTAAAGAAGTAAAAAATATAATTTTTAAAATTCCTTGAAACCAGTGAGAACCAAAATATAACTTACCATAATCTCTGGATATAACAAAAACAATTTAAAGACTGTATTACAGCCATAAGTGCACACATCAAATGGAAGAAGGAATTAAATTATACACATCAATACATCACTTACAATAAATAGAGCAAGGTCAGTAAAACAGAGTCCTCAAACACTAGAAGAAAATAAATCATAATTATTAGAACAGACAAATTAATGATATAAATAAATAAATCAGAAAATTTTTAAATAGAAAAAAAGAAAAAACTCAATAAGGTAAGAAAATTGCTTAATAAAATTGATAAATGACTAGCAAACTTAACAAAATAAAAGCAAGAGAAGAAGCAAATATTGCATGCAAGAAATGAAATGGGTGGGCCTGAGCCCCGGTGGTGCAGTGGTTGAGTGTGGGACAAATCCAGCAGCGGCTCTCCAGGGGCAAGGCTAGGTAGCTCCGATGACCACCAGAGGGCAGTGATGCCCCCCCAAAAGAAATGAAATAGGCAGTACTCCAATATAACCAAATGGAATAAAGAGATTATTATGTAATATTATCAAATTTTGTATTCCAACACATTTGAAAATCTGGGAGAAATAAATGTGTCTAGAAATATTTTGCCTACCTAAATTAACACATATTGATGCAGAAAACCTTAGTGTACTTATAACACATGGATAAATAGATGTCACTAAAAACTCCAAGTATCAAAATGTGAGGGACCAGACTGTTTTACTGAGGAATTCTAGCAGTCGCTAAGAGACATAACAAATTCTTAACTATTTCAGAATTTATGAAAGCATATTATACTACCAAGTCTTTCAAAAAAATTCAATACCCATTCTTGATTCAAAAAACCCTGGATAACAATTAAAAAGAGAATTCCTCAACATAATAAAGGTTGTATATGTAACATCAATTATTAGTGTCCCACTTAATGGAGAGAAATGACAAACATTTTCCATTAGAATGGGAATCAGATGGTATCGACTTTTATCACCAGTTATTTAATATAGTTGTAGCCATCCACATGGTAGCAAAGACATTCAAATTGGCAAATAAGAAGCAAAACTCTCTTGATTTGCAGATAACAATCCTTTATAGAGAAAACCCCAAAAGTTCAATAAATAATATGCCAGGATTAATTAAAGAGATCAGCAATGTAGCAGACTGTAAGATCAGCATACAAAAATCCATTGGACTTGTGTATACTAAAGAAGAGGACTCCAAAAAAGGAGATTAAAGAAAGAAAGATACCATTTATCATTGTGACACCAAAAGGTAAGATAATTAGGAATGAATCTCATGAAACAAACAAAAACACTTGTACAAGAAATCAGAAGAGACTTAAATCAATGGAAGACTGTCCTATAATTCTGGATACAAGACTAAATATAGTGACGATGTCAATATTACCCAAAGCACTGTATACATTTAATGCAATTTTCATCCAAATCTCAGCACAATTCTTTAAAGAAATTGAAAACCTGGAAAAAAAACTTCTATAAAGAAAATGTGTTAAAAAAACAAAAATAAAGTAAGGGGTACCTCAAGTCCCACTTTAAAAGCAACAGTAACAGTAATCAAAACAGCCTAATACTGGTACAATAATCAGTATAGACCAGTGGATTAAACAGAGAACCCACAAACACTACCAAACACCAATACACATCTGATATTTATAAAGAACCAAGACACAGTAAGTGGGGAAAGGAAAAATCGTGCTGGAAAAATTGAATCTCTAACTGTAAAAGAAAGAAACGAGACCCATACTTCACACTATGTACAAAATTGAACTCAAGATGGATTTAAAACCTAAACATAAACCTTAGAATCATAATGGTCAGAAATGAAAAAAAATAGACACAAACTTAAAAGCTTTAGTGCACATCATAAATACACTATCAACATAATTCAAAACACCCTCACACCGAAGACAAAGTATAGAATAGAGACCTACATGGAATAGAATAAAAATATATTTACATACATTAAAAGACTTCATCAAAAGACTCCATAGAGAACACACAAATTGGGGAAACATATATCGCAATGATATATCAGATAAAGGGCTAATTTCAAAAATCTATAAAAAATTACCTCATCCTAATAAGAAAATGAGAAATAACCCAATCAAAAATGGCAACAAGGCCTGAACAAAGCTCAGAAGAAACAAAACCCACATGGAAGAAGCACAACTGTCTGTGTGATAATGAGGTGTCAAAGGGATCAAGTATCAGGCATCAAAAAACTAAAAATTATATCTCTATAAACAAGGGGGAGAACAGATTGGGGACCCAAAGCTTAGCAATAGGTGAAGTGACATCCCCTTACAGCGGGGGTCGCAGAAAGGAGATGAGCCAGTCAAGGTACAGGGTAGCAACAATGAAATATGCAACTTTCCTCTAGCTCTTAAATGGTTCCTTCCCTCTCACTATCATGATCCTAATTCTCCCTTACAAACCCAGCTAGACCAGGGGATGGACACTGTGCATGACAGAAGCCGGAAACAGGGGGAATTCCAGATAGATGAATCCCTTCAGGGGTGAGAGTGGTGCTACCAGGAGGATGGAGGGAAGGTGGAGTAGAAAGGAAGAACCAATTGCAGGGATCTTCATATAACGTCCTTCCTGGGGTACCGACAATAGGGAAGTGGATGAAGAGACACATCGAACAGTGTAAGACATGAAAAAACAATGACAATTTGTAAATTATTATGGGATCATGAGGGAGGGGCTGTGGGGAGGGAGAGGAAATATGGGGAGTTGATACAGGGGGCCTAGGTAAAAGGAGGATGTTTCAAGAATGATGATGGCAACAAATATGAAAATGTAGCCTGCACACAATTGATGTATTGATTGTGATAAGAGTTGTATGAGCTCCCAATCAAATGATTTATTAAAAATTTTTTAAATGGCCACAAGGCATGAATAGGAAATTCACTAAAAATGACAAATAGGGAGCGATCAATTATGTGAAGAAATGCTTGCAGTCATTACTTATAAGATAAATACAAGTTAAAATGCCAGTGAGGTCCCACTTCCAGTGATACTCTTAGTAAAATTAGACTGGAGCATGTACACAGGTAAAGATAAGAGCTCACAACATAAAGAATCCAGGAGCAGGAATGGGAACAGTAATACCAGAAGGGTGTGGGGACATGGGTAGAGGAGGGGCAGAAGGAGAACTGATCGCAGTGACCACACCACCACCACCACCATCAGCCATTGAGGCGAACTACAGAAACAGTGCAGGAGGAGAAACAGCGGTCAGTGTAAGATAAGAAAATAATGATGATTTATCATTTATCAAGCGTTCAAGAGGGAGGAGGGAGGGGGAAAAAGAAGCTGATATCAAGGGCTCAAATAGAAAGTATTTAGAAAATAATGACAGCAACATATGTACAAATGATGTATGGATTGTTACAAAAGCTGTAAGAGCCCCCAATAAAATGTTCTTTTAATTAAAAAATATATATTCAAAAAAAAAAGATAACAGCAGTGAGCACCGTGTTGTTTCATTCTGTGGTACACAGGGTCGCTATGAGTCAGAATCAGTTTAAAGTGTCTAACAACTACAACTTTGTCATAGCAATTTCTATAATAGCAAAAATATGTAAACAACCATAAACCTGTGGGGGTGGGGAAATGGATAAATAAACTCTCCTGCATATGTACAGTAGAATGTTATCCATCTTTAAAACAACACTGGCAAGACTGTCAAACAACTCATGACATGGGGAAAATTGTAAGGAATTATGCCCAGCTCTTAGTAAACTTCATAAAGATCAATGACATAATTATTATAAAGGCTACAAAAGAAAAAAATAATTTTCAAACCAAAGGAAAAGACATTGAAGACAATGAGGAACTGGGGAAGAACAGGAAGAGAAGAGTAGGTGGGGAGAGGGGAAGTAAGAACCCCAGACATGAGGAGTCCAGTGGAATTTACTGGGATACCTTTATGCAGGGTACCTACCTGCAATAGGATGTGCAACTGTGTACGCTATACATTCTCCTGTTTATTTTATACTGACCTTTCTTGCTGGGGGTTCACACACGCACACAAACTCAGGTCTGGTGTTAGCTGCTTTCCGTGGCAATAGCACATATCCTGGTCTTTTTAAAGTCTAGAAGTCACTCTGTTATGGAGAAATATTTCCAGGTCTTAGCATAATTTGTATGTTAATTATGTGCTTGGGATTTATCTCCTGTGTATGAGAAAATCCTAAATTCATTACTTCTCGCAGAAATTTTGTGTATAGTCTTCATAAACTATTACACTTTCCTACTGGTTTCCTAAATCTCTGCTAACTAATTTGTTTAAAAATTATCTTTAGCGGGCTGAGCCCCGGTGGCGTAGTGGTTGTGTGCGGGACTGCAGCCCACTGGGTTGGAGGTTCAATTCCAGCTCCCAGGAGCAAAGGCTGGGCCTCCTACTCCCACCACCTGAGGGCAATGATGCCTTAAAAAGAAAAATTATCTTTAGCTCAGTGTCTGGTATGGAATAGCCACATACAATATACATCTTCATGAGAGATAGAAATTGAAACTCTGTCTTAGCATGAGTTGTGTCTCTTTATCCCTTGAGTCTAGAAAGAAATCCATTGCTGCTAGATTTAGCTTCAGCTGTTCCTTATTGCTTCCATTCTGAGTTGCATTACTGTGTCTTTCACTAGGCATTTAGAAATTCCCGTTTCTTGCTCTCTGGGTCAACTTTATTCCTATATTTTCTTCATTCCTTCATTCCTTTCTTTGTTTGTTCCTTCCTGCCTGTCTTATTTCTTTCCACTGGTTAAAGAGAAGGAAGCTGAAAAAAATTGGAATTAATAGATTAATGAAACTTTCCCACTAAACTTATAACCCCCTCCTCTGAAGTTGGCTGTTTATTGTTGAACTAGAGAAAGAGAATCTTGTCTCAGTCAGCTATACATTCCCATATGTCTTACATTATACCGCATCTTAATGTTAATTTCCACTTTGAAATCCATAAAATTGTTGACATTACAGAAAGGGTAATTATGGCTTGTTCATAAAATCTCAGGAGATTGACATTGGGAAGTAGGTCATAAAAGTTAAAGAAGCAATTTAATAATGAATAAAAGGAAATATTATATTATATGTTCCCGCAATGTGTAAGAACTCTATGAAAGAGCTTCTTGAAGTGATAGCTAGTTTAGTTTGTGATGTGTATTTTACTCAAGGGGCTGTTTTTATTAAACCACACACATTTGTTGAATCAGGCACTGTATTAGGCATTAGTGACGTGACTAATAAGTGGGCCATGGTTGAGGTCAGGGGAGATGTTGAGTCTAGTGGAAATAGACAGGAATCATACACTGGATAGACTGAGCAGAGCAAGCCCAAGAAGATGTCTCTGCACAAGTAACACTTAAGCCAATATTTAGAGAAAGAAAAAGAAGTGATACTTTTAGTAGTCTAGATAAACACATTGGGAGCTCAGAAAGCAATTCTAGGTTAGCGATCTTGATTTAATATTCTATTTCAATGGTAATTGATTATTCTACATTTTTAACTTTAATACATATGCATTTATTTGAATAAGTAATATATAAGGATCAGAAGTGGCAAAATAGCTTTCTTTTGACTGCTAATGTAGAGTTTGGTGAATCCAACCTACCCAACATTACACTGTAGAAAATACATAGCGATCAGATTCCACCTACCTTATAGCCAAGAAAATGCAGGGGAGCTGATCTACTCTGTAATTCAGAGCTGCAATAACTCTACAGCTAATAACAATGTATGAACAAGGTTTCAAAAATTTAAAAATACATGAAAGTATAAAAAGTATGTAAAAAGTAAAGTAAAAAGTAAGTCTATCTCCAATGTGGCTCATTCTCCCTTTTTCCTCATAGATTCCTTCCATTTTCCACTTGTTCAATATTTTCTTGGCATCTGCTCCTGGGAAGAATAGGAATGATGTAGTACGACTGGTTAGAGGAAGAAAAGTGTCACCACAGAGGGATAACCAGCATATTCCAAGCAGTAGAGAAAAAAAAAACAAGAAAATTGTGTATCATTAGAGAGAGATGAAACAGTAATGTTTTATGGAGAACTATCTGTGTACATTGAATATAAGGTACAAATCGTTGCATAAAATAAATACTTGTGTCTTCAAAGTATCGTATTTTATCAACACATTGGTCATTGGTGGTCTTAATGAAGGTAAGTTCAGTAGAAGATTTACCTAAAAGAAAAGAATATCATTATCTGACAACAAGAGGTAGTAAAAAAATATGTCAAGAAAAAAATTGTGTTTTTTACAAGATAAGAGAAATTAAAACTCGCATTATGGGAATGAGCCAGTAATGAAAATGAAGGATATAGGAAAAAGGTTAATAAAATCCCCCAAATTAATAAGGCAGATAGGATTCAGAACACAGAACTATTGATTTCAACAATTCTCTTTGTCACAAAATTAAAGGAGGAGCAGTGGTAATGCTCGAGAAGTTAAATGTCTCCTTTGATGAATTCTTTTTCCCCCTTTCATTGAAACAAAAAAACAAAAAAAAATAAAAACGAATCAAAAAACATGAAAGCTTTCTGTTGAATGAGATGGAGGAGATAATGGGAGTCTTGAAAAAAAGCAGGAAGTCTCTAAACAATTGTACAGAGAATGGACGAGGGCATGGACAGTACAAATACCACAGCTATCACATGCGACCATGCATTTATTATTGTCTGTATGTTTGTTATCTATATGGGGTTTTCTGTAGTAGTGTGCAGCTGACTTTACGTGGAAATGAACCTGGCACACAACTGAACTCATTCAGACATGCTCCTCGTAGAGATATTGTGATGAGAAATCACTAGGAATAAGGAACTCAGGAAATTCTGATGAGTGATTGCAGTGGTGGACCTGAGAATATCAGCAAAAGAGGAAAGTGATCAAAGAATGTGAAATCCAGTAAAGTTAAAAACCAAAAAGAACCCGAATGAAGAGATTAGGAAATATTTTTTGGTTGTCTTAATTTAATGGAGTTATTCTAGGGAATGGAAAACATTGAATATAAGTTTGTGAGAATTGACTACTGCCATGGAATGAAAAATAATGGCGAGAAGAGGAGGCAACCGGAATTTAAATATTAAAATATTGGATGGGCCATCCAAATTGTCATTGAAATTATCAATTAAAATGATATTGGTATGAAATGAAGGAAGAAAATAAGAGAGAATGTTTGAAAAATCCAAGTGAATATTGAGGATGAGGTGGTATATAAATCCAATTATGTAATCTAAATCATTTTAACCTGAAAACAAAATAAGTGAAAAAAAGGAAGGATTTTGGAGAATAGGAAAGAAATATTTTTCCTGAAAATGAAACACACAAAAATGCATATTATTGCCAAACACTCAGTGTTTTCTGTTAGAATAAATTCTACCTTAGATTTTTGAGAATGTTTAAAAGGCTTGAGCCCTGCTGTTTACTATATGGCTATGTTAATGTTTTTAGAAATATTTAAAAGGAATTTTTCGTACAAGTATGTATGTTCTTATAAAATATGGGATAGGACATTGGAAATTGGGCTTGTTAAAGAAAAATATATATGGTCACAATAAATAGGGTACACTTTAGAATCCAATAAGTTGTGAGAAGAGGTTATCTTAATATTTAAGTAAGTAAATGTTAATTGCCTCATTTTTCCCCCAGTATCTTGGTTCTTAAATTGCTTAGCCAATGACTAGCTATTTAAAAAAGAGCAAGAATTTCAACAAAGGGAACACATTTTTATATATCAAAACCAAAACTATAGGTTAACCTTTCCTAGTGGTGCTCTGGTGGAGGAGGGTGTTCCATGTCTGACTGTCAGCCTCAAAGCCAGCACTTCCCACCCCTCTGCCAGAGAAAGATGGGGCTTCTATCCCCTAAGCAGTTCCAGTCTTGCAAGCTCACAGGGACAGTTCTCTTGTGTACTATAGAGTCGCCACTAGCCAGCTTAAATTATATGGTAGTAATCAAGCAGTATGGTATTAGAAACCCACAGGACTCCCTCTACCTTGCACTACAGAATCACTATGCGTCAGAAAGTACTCAATGGCAGGGAACTGGGAGTTGAGTTTTGAGAGCCAATGAGGAGCATATAGTTGAATGTACATGATCTTGCATGCTCTTTTTTAGGGGGAGCGGGAGGTGGTGTTCCTTTCTTCATGTTACTTGGCCAATATTTTTGCTGCCTATCATTGATTAGGCATTAAATCTTGTTCAGGGAATCATTGATATCTGTAACATGATCTCTGTCTCCAAACATTTCAGAATTTTAAAAAAGATTTGATTTAAAAAGGTAAATAACAATAATAATTCGGGCTGAGCCCCGGTGGCGTAGTGGTTCTGCGCGGGACTGCGGCCCACTGGGACGGAGGTTCAATTCCAGCAGTGGGGCTGGGCCTCCTACTCCCACCACCGGAGAGCAGTGATGCCCCCCAAAAAATAAATAAATAAAATAATTCAGTGACGTGATTCCATAATCAAGCTATAAGAATGCTTAAAAAACATAGAGAAGAAAATTGTTTATTTTGCCTTTAATTATGTTTATGTACATGTACATGCCCTCATTTAATCTTTAGATCAGTAGAAAGCTATTATTCTCATTATGGTCCCATGACTATTGGTGAATTGTATATTGCAGAGGCTAAATACTTTATCCAAAGTCTCATAGCAGGTAAATCATAGAAATGGAATGTGTTCTCAAGGCTAATCAAAAATGATCATAAGCTGCTATGCTCAAGCTTCCATTATATGATGTTTTGTCATTGCTAATTGTGGTTGAGTCAGTGCTGACCTATGACTACCCTATACACAAAAGCCATCACAGTACAACAAATTCATTGATGGATTTTGGAATAGTATGAACATAGTTTCATTTGTGATACCTCAGCTAGATTTGAAATTCAAGACTGTGATAGAATTACCAGTATGTTTCTGAGAACTTTAATGCTGACCTAATTTTTTGCAATTTCTTTATCTTCTTAATTTTCTAAGTCACAACATGAGTTTTGAGTTCTCCAGAGACCAGGGCTGACATTGATAATTAACTATGCTACTCAGTTCCAATGTAGATGAATAACCCTCATACTTTCCTTCAGGTAGGGGCTGCGATTTGATCAAAGGGGGCAGGCTAATAGAACATATTTACTATTTCTCTTCTAAAGAATGTAAGTTGCCTCCTCAATGTATCTTTAAGGGGAGCATACTCCTTTAAAGGGAAATAAGGTGGAGAAAGCACATGGGAAATGAAGTGTTTGCTTTGGAAGTCTCAGGCACACATGTGCGGTTGCAATTAGCCAGGCAATTGTAAAGATAATCTGCCTCTGAGTTTAGATTTTTTAATCAAATAATTTTTCAAGAGAGAATGTCCTTTCCTTTCTGTTCCCCTCCACACACACTGTTTAATATTATGGTTTGGTTTTGTTTCTTTAAGTAATAAGAACATATCAAGAAAGCTGGTGAATAGCCTCTCCATGCCAGATTTAAGAATACGGAGACGTCACCAAGACTCCCTCTAGGATGAATAAGGGAAGGACGTTTGAACATCCACCCAGCAGCCTCCAGGGTGCCAGCTGGCTTCAGAACACTGATGGATGGTGAATGAGGACTGAGGGTAATTATGTTGGTCAGCTGGAGGGGTTTTGTGAGGACTGCAGTCTTTCAGCCCTTTGACATGAGCCATCCCAGGGAAGTGACAGATGATACATGGCTCAACGGTGGTAATGTAAACCTCAGTGTGGTCCAGAATCCCACATCTACTGTTCATGTGACAAGTGCTTCTTTCAAGTGCAATTTATTTCTCTCTGGAAAGCCTTATCTAGACAGTTTTAGATTTCAGGAATATTCTGTGTATTTAATGCACCTTTCCAGGTTTAAGAAATAAAACAAAGGATAGGCAGAGTCCTTTTGCTGCAATCTAGACTAGTAATTTCAGATCTAAGGCTGGTAATTTTTGTAGCCTCTCATGTCAGATGTAAGGATTTTTAATTTGTCCACAGTCAACTAAGAGCATGTCTTATGACCCACCCCCCTTCCTTCCCTCCTCTCTTTCTCCCCTCCTCAATTTCTCGCTTTCTTCCTTTCCATAGCTAGATGAGAGTTAGTGAAAAGGCATTTTGTTTTGTTTTTTTTGGCATCACTGCCCTCTGGTGGTGGGAATAGGAGCCCCACCCTTGCTCTTGGAGAGCTGCTGCTGGACTTGAACCTCCAACCTAGTGGGCCTCAGTCCCGTGCACAACCACTACACCACCAGGGCTCAGCCAGTAAAAAGGCATTTATGTGGGAGTTCCTCGCATGAGTTTATACCAAGGTGCGAGGACGAGGGGTTCACAGAAAATGTGTTTAAGCATGGCTCTGTGATAAGTGGATGGCTGCTGCAGACTAGGTTTCTCAGTCATTCACTTGTTTTGAGCTCATGCAATTGTCGTAGGGAGAAAAAGAAAGTTTCAACCAAAACAATGGCTTCTGTGGGGTCTATCGGGCCACTTCAAATGAAGGCAGATAAGTAAGTTTAGCTCAGAACGTGATGGCAACTATTTTTCAAGATTCTAAAAGGGTAATCTGGATTGATTTTTCTGGAAGGATAAAGAATGTGCACAAGGATTTTTTTATAAAGAAGTTTTAAGAAAGTTGAAAACTGAATTGATCATGAAGAAAGCAAGAATTGCCCTCAGCACTTTTCTTTTTAACATCAGGACAAATTTTACAACAATATTATCATTCTTTGAGAATAGCAAAGGCTGTCCCATGAACATTTTGTTGGGAAACCTTATCCCTTAGCCTTATAGTTTTGATCATAACTGATCAGACTATTTTTATTCTGAAACTTTAAGAACATTTTTAAGGAACATGATTTGACTTTTGGGAATCTAGAGCTTTAATTGTTGTAATTGTGCAGAATTCTTTTGGGGAAGGGTAACACAGATGGGAACACAGCCTTCAAAAATATATAGACCTAGGTGAAGACATGCCCAGAAAAAATTAATAAAATTTTACATTGTTTGTAGCAGTACTTTTTGATTTACCTTTGTGTGTGTGTGTGTTTCTAATTTTCAGAAGAACTTTGAGGTGATGTGTTTTTTTCCCAAATGATGTAAAATAAATCTATTTCCATCATCTCATAAAATATATTCTATTTCTCAATAAACAAAATAAAACCTCTAGTCATTTTTCCTCTTTTTTTCCTATGGTCTTACCTGTTTTGCTTGTTTTACCTCCTTAGCACATATTACCTTTTGAATTATATTTATTTCTTTATTTACTCATATATCGAGGGCTCACACATATTGTTCTTTTTAATTGTGACAAGCATTTCTATAAAGCAAAACATTTTCCATTTCAACATTTTATTATTTATACAACTCTGTGGCTTCAATTATGTTCAACATGCTTGGCATGTTGTGAACTCATTTCTACCATGCATTACCCATTTTTCCTCAGAAGTTCAATATCTCTTAAATAATTAGGAAAAACATATTAATACATCCAACAAAAAATCCACAACAGCCTCTGTGTATAATGGAGTTTTCTGATGATGATCCTGGCCTGGAGCCAAGGTCTATTGTGCTCTGTGTGTACTCTGCACACCTCCTCTGCCTTCACTATTAAAGAGCCAGGCAGTCAGAGACCTTGAAAACAAAGAAATGCGTCAGGGATCTTTGAGGCGAAACACATACTAAGTTGCATCACCTACAGCATGGGCTGCCTGTCGCTAGAAACAGGTAATCTGACTGGGAGTACTATTATCCAGAGGAACTATTTGAGGATTCCTTCTGTGATAGGTAGGATTATTGTGCCAACCTGGCCAATAAACACATGTGGAGTTAATTAGGTTGTAGTTTAATTGAAGAGCAAAGAGATAAATGAGCCTCACCTTTCTGTATCTTGCTCTCTGATCAGACCAGCTAGTTCTCTGCCTCAACTAGAAACCTACAATACCTGTGGAACACCCAACCCATGGATTGTGTTGCTATAGTTTGAGGTTCCCTCAAGACCTGCTTTGCTGGTGTATACATCAGTTGAGCTGGGGGCTGTCAGATCCTGTCATCTCGTTGACCATTGGTGACTTGCCCTGATGTTTGTTGCTTGTGGCTGGACGGCCTGCATTGTTCTGCGGAAGACTCAGCTCTCTGCTTCCTTGACCTTGGACCCAGAAGACCTCGTGAGTTGAAGGACTGCCAGTGTATTAACTGTCTCTCAGGATTGAGTTTAACAGAAGTGAGAGCACTAATTAGTTGTTTTTTTTTATTATGTTTATCTCTCTACCTAAGTATCTATCTACTGACCTATATAAAATCATAAGTGTCCTGGCTTTGTTTCTCTAGAGAACCCTGTCTAACACACCTTCCTTCCCAAATTCATGCTGAGAACATTTTTACACCTCTTGGTTGCCCAGATGATCCTTAAGCAACAAGTTAACCAGGTGGAAATCTGCATCCCGGTGCTGAGGTACGAGCTTGCTTTTAAGTTCCAGTTCCTCCTTGGCTACAGTGAAACTCCATCTTTACAAGTGTCCTGTTTCATGACCTCCATACTGTGCCCTCAGAGATGGTTTGTGTGTATGTCTCGGATAACCACTGCCTTCTTTTGCTTCATACTCTAACCTACAAAGAACAGGACTTTGTGGGAAAGGAATGAAATAGAATATGAGGGAATACATCCCATCAGAGTATGAAGGCATTGTTTCCAAAGTTTATGTTGAATAAATACTTTCATTTTATTTTGTACTTCAAATCATGATAATCTTGTCAGTGTAAGAGTGGAACATGGGTTTTCGATGATTATACTCAAGCACATCACCAAGTCGTTTTTGTTGTAAAGACACCTATGAATACATTCAAATCTCAAAGCTTGCCACTAGCAGCTGAGCATGTTAAGCAATGATATTATCCGGAGATTCCCCTTAAATGATGCAGAAGTAAATTTTGTTGAGTTCCCCGAAACTAGTCTTCCTCCTTACTTATATCCCTTCTGATCCCCTACCCCTTTCATGCTTCCTTTCTGCTCTCCTTCATTTTACTCTTCTCAGTATTTTGCTTAATTTAATTCACTCCAAGGAAAAAATTTAAGTACATTTTTCATTTTATAAAATGAATAGGTAGGCATTCTATGTGTATGACCTTACCATCCTGAATGCTGTCCATCTCATCTGATGTCAGAAGCTCATCAGAATCAGGAATGGAAAGTACTTGGATGGGTGACAGCCTGGGAATACCAGTGATATAGGCCTTAACCACTGCTCAGTCTTCAGTTTTTTGTCTTGTGGCAGCTTGTTGCTGGGATACTGGAAGCTGCATCATGTTCCACCATTTCAGAAGGTAGTGTATGAACAAGAACCCACAGGGCTTAAGGAAGAAGTTCAAGGTGAACTAAAAGATTCCAGGAGTTGATGGGTTATCCATTGAAATTTCTATCCATTTCTAGAAGTTGACAAAGCACTGGAAGCATGCACACATCAAAGAGAGAAAATTTCCAAGACAGTTACTTGGCCAACTGACTGGAAAAGATCCAGATTTATTCCTATTCCAAAGAAACATGTCCCAACCGCATGCACAAATTATAGAGAAATATCATTGATATCACTCGTATTTAGCATTTTGCTGAATATTTTCCAACAATGGTTGCAGCAGAACATTGAAAAGGATATACCATAGTTTCAGGCCAGATTCAGAAGACATGGAATCAGGGACAATATTTCTGATGTCCGATGGCTTTTGGATGAAAGCAGATGGTACCACAGACATAGTTATGTGTGTTTCATAGACTATGAAAATGCATAGGTGGAGCAAAAGTTGGAGTTGTCAATGATTTTGTCTTGCTTGGATCCACATGTTCATGGAGCCAGGAATCAAGAGATCAAAAGATAGGTTGCATAAGGTAAATCTATTGCACAAGAACTCTTTAGAGCATTGTAAAGCAAGGCTGTTTTTTGAGGACTAATGTGTGCTTGACCATGGTATTTTCCATTGCATCATATGCATGTGAAAGTTGGATACTAATAAAGAAGGCTGAAGAAAAACGGATGGCACATTTACATTATGGTGTTGGCAAAGAATATGAAAATACTACAGACTGCCAAAAGAAGAAGCAAATTTTGCCTTGAGGAGTAGAACCAACTTGTTCCTTTTAGGTAAGGCAGGAGAGATTGAATCTCATGTCTCTTTGATTCTCATTGACTCCCCTGAGGAAGGCCACCGCCAGGCTTGGTAGAGGAGCAGGAGTGAAAAATGAGGAAAACCTTTGATAAGATGGTTTGATTTTGGCTCTATCAATGGACCCAAATATTAGAAAAATTGTAAAGATGCTACAGGGATAGGCACTGTTTTGCTCTATTGTAGATAGGGTTCGTATCAGGAGGGACAAACTCAATGGCATTTAACAAAAAACTATAAGACAATAATAGTTTTTGTTATTGTTTCCAAATTGGATTTGACTAATGACTTCTAAAAGGAAGACATTAAGACTTTGGTGACGGGGGCTGCTACAAAAGTTGTTTTCTTATTTGTCTTATAATATTATTAAAGAAATATAAAACAAACATTTGTCATTTCAAACTTTCTATTATTGTTGCTATTGCAGAATCTTGCATTACCAACAATGCATTTCTGGCAAATCCTTTTTTCAATAACATAAAGGGACTTCTCTGGATGTACTTCTCCAGATGGGATACACAAAAATGAAATTATCCTCATTTTGGGGAAAAGATGATGGAGAAGCTCAATCAGCAGATAAAATGGGGCCAAGGATTGACTGTCAAAAAGGCTATTACTTGTGCATATCTAAGTTCAGGTTAAAGCAAAAGAAAATTAAAACAAATTCATGAGGGTCAAAATATGATTTTCAGTCTTTCCCACCTGAATTTTGAACAAATAGAAAGAACAGATTTGCTGTCCTGAATATTAGTAACAGAATACTTAATGAGTTGTGGGAGGACATCAAGAAAATCATCCATGAGCAAAAGCAAAGTCATAAGAAGACAGGAAAGGAAAGATCAAAGTGGATGTCAAAAGGGACAATTTAGAATTGGGAAGTACAAAGGTCTTTCATTAGTACACAATATTTCGGGCATAACTTCATTACTGTTTTCCAAAAGGCAAGTGAGTGAACTTGAGGAAATTCTTAAGATCTGTTTTAATGAGTCAGTAGAATTTTGTGAGGCTAGAGTATAAACTCATTGATCAGAGATTCCTAAAGTACAGAATTACTTTTTTAAAATTGTTGTTTATTTCTGAATAATGTGCTTAATTTTAATTGTAATATAATAAAAAAACTGATAAAATTATGATCAGTTCTACACCTTTTATTATTTACATAGGAAAAACTATAGTATACATGTTATGCAGACATGGCAACATTTTTTTTTAAAAGGGGTGGTAGAGTTTGAAAAAGTGAGGTTTTAAAACATTTTAAATATTATTCCATTTTTTTCTCACATTTTATACAAAAAAAATTATTTGGGGCATGAGAATTCTCAATCTGATAGTAGAGGGAAATAAAGATAATTAATATAAAATACACATATTCATACATTGACGACTTCCAGGGGAATTTTCACACATATCATCTTATTTGCTCTCTTCAATAGTATTGTAAGGTAGCCAGAGAGAAGGAGAACTACAATAGCGAGATATTTGGCTGAGAGTAAATTCAGTATTTATTCTTGCAAAATTGCAATACCAAAAGTGAATTTCAGAGAAGGATGGCTGGCATAGTGTGTGCTCTGAGAGTCTCTAGTATTCAGGGAATCATTGATTGACTTGGGACATTGAGAATGTCTGTGCAGTATAAATGGTTAACCTGCTAGCTGCTGGCTGAGAGGTTTGTGCACAGGATTCCACCTGAAATGCCTCAGAAAAAAGGCCAAACAACCTATTTCCCCAAAACATCTCAATTGAATATCGCAAGGAACAGAGGTCTACTCTGACACATATGTGGACCTCATATGGAATTGACTTGGCAACTGGGACTAGGGGTGATTTAGTCAAAGATTAGGCAAAGAAAATATTACAATAAAATGAATACATAAAATTTTTATTTGACTATTGAGTCCTAATCTATGGATAAAGAAGCAAACTGAGGCTGCATTGATCCAGAAAGAAGAATTAGGTTAGAATTCACAGTCAAATATTTTCAGAAAACTTCTTTTAATCAATGTTTGGATGACCTTTCTAATAACTTGAATAGTCCAGAATCAGCTGTTTGTCAGCTTTGGGTTGTTCACCAGCCATTCCCCCAACCCCACCAAAGACCTTCTTTATTGTGGTCACAGTTCTTATAAATATTCTAGCTTCATTTTTATTTCCACCTACTCTGATATTTCCCTCTTTTTCCTCCCCACAATCTTCTCTCCATGAACATTAACCAAACCATTCTACCTATAGCACAGTCATATTTTAGTGGCTTGACTCTGATGGTATTGTAATATACAAATACAGTGGTATATTTGCTTGACTCTATTCTTGTTATAGACAATTAATTTTTATGCAAGAAAGGTTTTCCCGATACTCAAATTTCTGTAATTTCCCCTCAAAAGTCTTCTAATTAACATAAATCTCAAAAAGTTTTACATCTCTATCTATCTCTCTATCACAGCAAGACAAAAAGGGGGAAAAAGTCTGAAAATATGGCCTCACTTTGCCCATGTGACCTTGGCAGAACATTTGCCTTTTCTGGGTGTCAGTGTCCTCATTTTCAAAGATTAATCATTTGGACTTAGATGATCTCTAGGGTATCTCCTAGCTCTAATTTTCCATGATTCCATTAATCAACTTTCCCCGCAGTGGGGTAGGTAAACTATTAATTACCTAATGAAACTTTGATAAATTCTGTGTAAATAGTTGTAATTCTTTCCTTATAATTGTACTCCTTCAGGCTTGTCCTTAAATAAATAATCAGCTGCCTAATTTAGATTTGTATCCTTCATTTGTTAGGATTTTGCAAGCTGATTGAGTAACCAAAAAAAGGCACCATTAGTCACAAATGAGAATTTTATTCCCAGTGTTAGACTTGGAACAACAATAACTTGTAAGTTTTACACCTTTTAGTGAAACTGCACCATTATGTCCATGTCTATGTGAGATTTTTTTTCTATATGACAAATTAATGATTTCATGTTATTTTCTGAAATTCAAATTTAGGTCAAATAAAAACATGAAAAGGGTTAAGTAATATACATTTTAATAGTTTTATTAAGGCAAAATTCACACATTGTACAATTAATTCATTCAAAGTATGTATTTTGACAATCCATAGTATATTAACAAAGTTCTGCTGCCATCACTAAATCCACTTTAGTTTATTGTTTTCACTCTAATAGAAATACAATCCATTATTTCTCCTCAATATCCCCATCTCCTTTAGTGCTCAACAAGTACTTTCATTTGCTATCTTTTTATATTTTCCTATTGTGAACACTCAATATACTCGTACATGCAGTCATATAATGTGCTTCTTTCTTCTGATGTCTTTCACTTAGTGTGTTTCAAGGTTCATGCATGTAGCGTGTGCCAATATTTCATTTATTGTGATAGAGTAATAGTCTATTGTATGGATAAACCACAATTATTACGTTAGCAGTTTATGAATATTTTATTGTCTCCTCTTTTTGACTATTTAAAAAACTGGTTGCAATAATTACTTTTAGGTTTTCATTTGTCTTAGGTGTATATCTAGATGTAGAATTGTTGAAACAAATGGAAACCTGTATGTATATTTTCTTGAGGAAATGCAAAACTGTTTCCAAAGTGTCAGTAACATTTCACATTCCCAGAAAACAATGCAGGATGGTACCAATTTTTCTACATTCTTGGCAACACTTGTAATTATTTGTCATTTTGAATATAGTTATCCTACTGAAAATAAGTGTCACCTAATTGTTATTTTGATTTTCATTTCCCTGATAACACATTATGTTGCGTGATTTTTCTTGTATTTAGAAGTTATCTGTATATCTTCTTTAGGGAAATTCTTAACCCATTTTAATTAATGTATGGGTCTTTCATTATTGTTTTAAATAGTCTTATTTTATCAGATATGTAACTTGCAGATATTTTTCTCCTGCTTTGTTTTGTTTGTTGTCTTTTCACATTCTTGATAGTGTCCTTCAAAATAGCACAAGTCTTTTATATTGATAAAGTACAATTGTCCACTTTGGTTGCTGTTGATTAGGAATCCTACCCATTCCCATTGACATTTGTCCCGAAGTTTTCGTCCAAGATTTTCACAGTTGCAGTTCTTACTTCAGGTGTTTCATCCACTTGAGCTAATTTTGTAAACCTTGAGATAGAGATCCAATTTTGTTGATTTGCATGTGAGTATCAAGCTCTCCTGGCACATTTGGATGAAAAGACTAGTAGATTACTATTCTTTCCCTACTGAATGGTACGGTGTAGGTCAAAAATAAATCAGATATATTTATTTCTGGACAATTTTATTGATCACTGTGCCTATACCTATTATAGCACCACTCTGTCTTGACAAATTTTACTTTGTGTTATTTTTGAAATTGAAAGGATTAGTTCTCCATCTTTTGTCTCCTTAAATTTTTTAAATATTTTCAGTTCCTTGAGTTTTTATATTAATTATAGAAACATCTTGTCAATTTCTACAATATACAATTTCTATAAGCTGGGACTTGATAGTACTTGTGTTGAATCTGTAGATCAATTTGGGTACTATTGTTATCTTAACAAGAACAGAAACCCTGGTGGAATAGTGGGTTAAAGTTGAACTGCTAACCACAATTCAGCAGTTTAAACACTGGAGAAAGTGAGATTTTCTGCTACTATCATAAAAGACTGACAGTCTCCAGAACCCACAGGAGTAGAGCATAGCATCAATATGAGTCAGAAACTATTTGACAGCAATGAGTTTAGTATTAACAATAATAATTCTTCCAATCCATGAACATTTCCTTACATCATCTTCAGTTTCTTTCAACAATGTCTTGTAGTTTGGAAAGTATGCATTTTTCTCAACTAGAGGTAAGTTAGTTTGTAACCACTGGTTCTTGTTGTAATTGTTACTTGCATTTTTTGCATCTTCTTAGCATTACTAGTATGCATATATTGGCACGCATATGCATAATGGAGATGTGTATATGCCATGGAATACTATGCAGCAACTAAAGGAAAGAATTTATTGAAATACTCACTAACACACATGAATCTCAATTCCATTTTGCTAAATGAGACAGAATTCAGAAGCTACACACTGAGTGGCAAATACTGGGATAGTTACAGGAATTCACCATGAGGGAGCCTTTGAGTGAAAGTGGGCAGCACCATCAATTATCTGGATGGACAAACTAATCTGTACTTTCCTGTGGTGTGAATTCTATTAATTCATGTGTCAAAAGTATATTACTATATATTTCAAAAGTATATTAAAGCAGATTATCATTTAAAAATTTTAGTACATGTAAATAATAAGCAAGGACTAGAAAAATACTAATTAAGGAAAAGCAATGACTAAAATATTACAATGAGCTTAGTATTAGCAATAATAATGTTTCCAATCTATGAACATTTCCTTACGTCTTCTTTAGTTTCTTTCACTAATGCTTTGTAGTTTGGGAAGTCTTACTTTTGGGAGCATAGCTTTGCTCCTATTCTGGACTTCCATACACACTAGTTGGTCTGCATATACAAGTGTGTTTAAAACTTTCCATGATGCTATACATTCTACTTTATACTCTGACTTTCAAACAACAGTAAGTGATGACTGCCTTGCCTGCTGCAGATATTTGTTTCTCAACAAACAAAGTTGCTGAAAGGGCAATGCTGAAGGTAAAGACAGAGACTTATTGAAAATGTTTTGTAGGATAATGGCACTGTTTCCTCCCTTTCAGTATTTCCACCAGCATGATTATCATGGACATAAGTAGGATGTCAGGGATCTCTGCAACATTGAAAAGGGAATTGCTTCTATAGCTATGCCCACCATTTCTAGGCCCATTGCTTAGGAAGCCACCAGTGCACCATGAAGCACTTGCTATGAATACGGTTCTATGTTTTAAAACATGTATGCAATCAAGCAGACGAAAGTCATCCATCCAGTACAACTGAACAATTGTAAGCTCAGGTCCAACATGCTCACCTACAACTACAGAATTACCAAAAGCTAAACTTAGTCTCAAAATACTGACTAAATCTATGGTGAACACAAGCCCTATTGCTGCTAGCCCCATTTCTGTGATCCCATGTTTACCTCCATGCAGGAAAACCCTACTTTTTACAACCCCATTTGCAAATGCAGTTTTTTCAGTAAGGCAGGAATCGTATGAAATATGACAAACAACAAAAGAAATGCCTAAAGTGCACAGCTACTATTCTCTCCTAGTTTATATCTTTTTAATGATAATTTTCTCTTGAGAAGACATTGTCATTGTACTTTCAATTATTTTTGAAAATATGATTCTCTTTATTTTTTAGAAAAATATTCATGATATCTATTTTGAAACCTCTGACAGTTGAGAGCTAGCTGTTCACACAGGCAGTTTCTGCCACCTTCTTTTCCCTCCTTGTATGGCCAGACCTTCGTGTTTTTTTACATATCTTCTTTTTTCAAATTATTTTACTGGGGGCTCTTACAGCTCTTATAACATCCCGTACATCATCTATATCAAGCATATTTGTACATATGTTGCCATCTTCATTTCCAAATATTTTCTACTTGAGCCCTTGGTATAAGCTTCTTTTTCCCCCTCCTTTTTTTAAAAATAAATCATTTTATTGGAGCTCATATAACTCTCATCACAATCAATACATACATCAATTGTATGCAGATCACATTTGCACACTTCTTATCATCATCACGCTTGAAACATTCTGCCTTCACTTAGGCTCCCAGTACCAGTTCCGCATATTTCTCCTCCCTCTCACCACCCCCTACCCCATGGACCCTTGATAATTTATAAATTTCTATTACTTTTTCATGTCGTACACTGTCCGATGTGTCCCTTCATCCACTTCCCTGGTGTCCACACCCCAGAAAGGAGGCGTTATGTAGATCCCTGCAATCAATTTCCTGTCTGCTGCTTCTTAAAAGCTGGACTTTAGGTATTGCAACATTGTGGGTCCTCCTTCTGTTCCTTTCCCTGCTTGCTTATGTAGGGATGGCCTGTTTCTTGTTTAGTGACTATTTACTTTATTGAGATATTTTTCCTGTGAGTGAATTAAATTATAAACTATAAATGTTGATATAGAATTACACCTGAGCTAGAATTTTAAATGAATTCGTCAAAGCTGAATGTGTAGCACTTGCTTCCAATTTTGTCACTGAAAGCAAGTGCTTGTATGAAAATGTGCATCGCCTGCTTCTAAAAAGAGATACAAAAAGCTGCTAAGCAGACGCTTCTACAAAAAGGTTTGAGGATTGGTTGACTATTACAAGAAAACACAAAATTCACTTTTCCTTAAATATTATTTTCTTTATTTTGTCTTGCCATTTGTGTGCATTTTTTTCAAAAGCATACATGAATGGAGACTTTTTTAGTAGACCAAAACTCTTAGAATATAGGCTTTAAATAGAAATTAAGGTACTTTATCCAGAAGTTCTGCCAAAAGTATAGATTAATGATTAGCAAACATTAGTATAACAAAGTAGAATATAGGAAGCTAATTTGATACTTTTCATTTTAAAAAAAATCAACCTCAGTCTACCATTTCATCTGATAATAACAGTGATGAAATAGTAAAACTGAACTCCACTTTTTAAGTTTTATTAGACTGGAATGTTACTTGAGGGAAAATGCACATATAAAGTGCCTTTATCACCAACACTGATCTAGTGATCACTTTTTTCATAAAGTGCCTTTATCACCAACACTGATCTAGTGATCACTTTTTTCATAGCTATCAGCCTACCCCTTATGTTCACTTCTATACCAGTAGAATCTCCCAGGCCATGGTCTCTTCTCCTTGCTCAGTGAAAGTCCCGAGATCATTTCCTGGATGCACTTATTTCTCAATAATCACAGGCAGCTAAGAACACTCTAAACTCTGTCTCAGACGACATTGTCTGAGTTCCTCTCCCCAAGAGGACTCCATGCCTCTTTTGGGTTTCACTCTTCTCTGATCAGGTGCAGTACTGCAAGAATACATATGTATGTGTATCTATGTATGTATGTGTGTATATATACACATATATCTATGTCTATATGTATATCTATGTATATATGTATGCACACACACATATAAATTTTCAGTTTTCTTCTTTTTCCTAAATGCATCCTGAACTTACTTCCAAAGCCCTTGGCAGAACGTGGCTGTAAAGCCCTCAGCAACGAAAAGCTGATTATTTGCAAAAGTAGGTCCCCTAATTGGAAAATGTGAAGGAATGAAAATAGTGAGTCCCCAGTAATCTCCTGCTAAAATGATAATGTGTTCCACTTAATGAATATTAATGTATCATATTCATGAGCCTGGAAAATTTGAACCTGGGAGATAAGAATTTGTTCTACCTCCGAAAAACATGCTCACTCATTCACACTTTCACCATTCATATAGGAAATTCTGCGATTCTTATTGGGACATCTATCCCAGAAAGCAATTAGCATGTATGAAGACTACTAATTGGTTGTGATTCCCACCCCCCCTCATCTTAGAAGTAATTATACATGCTCTTATCCTCATCATTCTGTTCTAAGTTTCTAACAGCAAATATCCATACATTGTGTCTCATCTTTAATTCCCCACTGACCACAATGAGACATGACCTTGGGAGGCAAGGTCTGATGGCTTCGTTTTTTTCTCAGAAACGCAGAACAGAACATGCACATCAAAATTGGTGTTGCATGTGTCAAAACTCTTACCTAAATTCTGTGCTTATGCCAATAAAAAAGTTATTAGTTGAGACATATTTACAACCTTTTTGGGGGTGTGGTCAACTTTCTAATGGAAAAGGAGTGTAGAAGCTTGTACTATGGTTAATTTTATATAATCAGTGAAGTTGAATATTATTTGTTTCTTTTAAATCACAAGTTTTGTAAAATAAGCAAGGCTAGACCCATTGAGAAGCCTCTCTGTAATTACAGGCCACTTTCAAGATCTTTTTCAAAACTCAGGTATTTTAAAGAAAAATATTGTGTACAATAGGGAACATATACATAGAATTTATTTTTCAGTAATTCCAACACATCTCATTGAATTCTTGTTACATATAGAACTAAGGTTCAGGCTGAGCCCTGGTGACGTGGTGGTTGTGCACAGGACTGCGGCCCACTGGGTTGGAGGTTCAAATCCAGCAGCAGGGCTGAATCTCCTACTCTCACCACCAGAGGGCAGTGATGCCCCCACCCCAAAAAACAAAAAAAAGCAAAACAAGAACTAAGGTTCATTAAGAGAAATATGTGCTGTGTAACATATTTGGTTTTATCCTACCATTTTCTAAGGAGAATGGAATTAGACAGTGGAGGGAATCTAATTTGCTTGTTTTATTTTAGTTCAATACCAACCTGTGTGTCATGATTTTTTTCGCAAAGCTAACCTGTTGATTCTGTATAAAAAATGAAAACAGACATTGAAGGAAAGCAATTTCTGAAAGATGAAAGAAGTTCAAAACTATCTGGTAGGAAAGTTTCCAGATAGAAGAGGAGGTATCAGGTGAGAGATAAAAAATCGGGAAACAGAGATGAATTTGATATATATTTTAATTTAAATTCTATTTATTGTGCTGCTATTGTTGAGAATGTGCACAACAAAATATGCATTAAATGCAACTGCATCTACATGTACCATATAATTCCATACTTTGAAGTGTGCAACAATTTTCACTTCCTTTTTCTGTATAGTTCCTCCCTCACTTGCATAAAGTCAGTGTTCCCTATCATTCCTTTCCAATCTTTCAAATTACTCATGTTAATTTAATCCCATGTAGGTAGGTCTAGAATAAAAGAAAATAAATAAGACTCAAGGTACCCCTCTCTATTTAACAAGATAAACAAAATTATCGTTTGGTTTTAAGGAAACCTCTGAGAATACTTTTTAGTTTAAGATAAAAAATTAATTTAGGGTGGAAGTGTGAGGACTTCATTTAATTTTCAAAGCTCAGAAAAGTCTTTGAGAATTTACACTTTTGTTCAACATTTTCTTCCTTTTGATCATTAGTATTCTATGAAATACTAGGTCAAAATATTCAGAAATGGTAGCCAAGCACCACCTACACTTTCTGTTCTCCTGAAAAAGGAAGAAGTTCTTCATGAGGATAATTAGCTACACATTCCCCATCCTCCTTTAATTCCTGACCCTATGTCTTTTTCATGCATTTGCTTTCCTATTTTTTATTAGTATGATTATATATTATTTGTCCTTTTGTGATTGATTTATTTCACTCAGCATAATTAGGAAAAAAGAACATGCTCTATGCTGGGTATTAACAAAATCTATGCTGTGCCTCTTATAAAATCCTTAATGAGGCATTGGTTTGGTTTTGTGTAAATGGGGATAAGGGCTGAGTACAACCTCGGAGTCTGTGTGTGAAAACCAAAAGAAAAAGCTTGTTCTCTCTCTACTCTGTGTTCAGGTTCATGTGTGACAAAATAGAATCTCTATACTTCTTGTTCAAATGCTCAAGTCCAGCAACATTCCTAGACCCTTTCCAGCTTATCACCAGCCCAGTGGATCACTTTTTCTCCATCAGTGCTACCACATTCATGTTGGGGAAATCTCAGTGCAGAAATCCCTTGCCAAATCTCAAGAAACAATACAGGTGGAAAAAACACAGTTGATAAAATCAATTTCATAGCAAATAAGAGATTATGGGGGAAATAATAAAGATGGCATGGAATGTACATCTGTGTGTGAAAATAAATAAAATTACATAAAGCATCCATTCCCCAAACAACAAAATTATTCCTCTCTCTGAATAAGATCAGGGAGGCAAGCATTTACCTGCATCAGAATTTTCAATCATTCATGGAACAGTGTGGCTGGATGCTGAGCTTTGGCGCTGACCACACTTTTTGAATCAGCCTAGCAGACCTGAATCTCAGTATCGTTGATAAGGCCTTCTCTCTTGCTTCCTTCTTTCCTTGTGGAGAAGGGGGGTAGGGCACCGATTGATTCAATGCACAGATGCTGAAGCTGGATTGAGTGTGACTCCTCATGACTTGTGTGGCCAAAGGCAAATATAAAACACTTGAGAGTGATGATGGCAACAAGTGTGGAAATGTGGCCTGCATACAATTGACATATGTATGGATCATGATGGGACTTCTATGAGCCCCCAATAAAACGAGTTATGAAAAAAAAAAGGAGGGGAAAAGAAGAGTTTATACCAAGGGCTCAAGTAGAAAATATTTGGAAATGAATATGGCAGCATGTGTAGAAATATCCTTGATGTAGATGATGTATAGAATGCTATAAGAGCTGTAAGAGCCCCCTATAAAATTATTGGAAAAAAAACAAACACTTTTGTTGCTCATCTGTAAATGGGAATTAAAATCATACATGATAGACTAATCATGGGGATTCAGTGAATTAATGGGACTCTGTTCCTTGGAACATAGGAAGCCCAATATATGCACCTATTTTTTTATTACTCACTTTTAGAAAAAAGAAAGTTTGTGCAGCTAACACCCTTCTCACAGCACACATCACTGGTCACCAGATATTCTCCTGTGTGTGGTGTTCTCCTCCTGAGACCCTGCGTGGGAACGCATTCAACCACTGACTGACGCCCTGTGGATCCCACCCAATCAGAGGTAGCTAGGCCAAAAGCTCTACTTCTAAAAATTCAACTAGGGAAAAGTGTATGGAGCAGTTATATTCCTCTTCTACATGTTATAGTTTTCTTTAAATATTTTCTTTATTCATATACCCACAGGTATAGTTTTACCAAAACCATAAAACTGGATATGGTGCATATAATATTTTAGTGCAATCTTTTATTTTGTGTATTCTCTTTCTGTAGTTCAATCAGTTCAGTGGCCTGCAGTTTGGTGGACACCTCCAATGCCAGATAGAAATCAAATACTTCTCCTTTCAAATTAGTGTCGCCTTCCATGTTCGGATGGTGAGACTTCTCCTCATCTACTGTGGACTGCTCGCCATGAAGGTCTAATCAGTAGAGCCGGAATTATGTCTCAAAAACCCGAGAGTCGGTGAGAAAAGGGAGATCCTCTCTTAGGCGCATTGACACTGTGGCTATAACAGTCATCTCAAATGCATCAGCAATTTTGAGGATGGACTAGGCTAGGACCTTTTATTTTGTCATACATATGTTGAAACTGACTTTCTGTTATCGAACAGTACCAGTAACACCATGTTTTTCGTCATGATTATGCTGTCATTGGAGCGGGATTTTTTTTTTTTTAGTTATCTTTGTTATTGGTGCTGTTCAGAACCATCCAGTCAGTTCCAACTAAGCAACTTGTAGGTACAACAGAATGAGACAGTGCCTATTCCTGCAGCATCTTCACGATGGTTATGTTTCAGCCTATTATGGCAGCCACTGCATCCGTTCATCTTGTAAAGGACCTTCTTAATTTTCACTGCCCTTCTGTCTTACTATACATCTTCAGGTTCAGGTTTCTCCAAGACTTAGGACAGAAACCTAAACGTAAAATCTTTGCTTTTTAATATATTGAACCTGTCTTTTGCAATATATTTCCCCAATACAATTAACTGTTTGGTTTTTAACTGCTCTTTTCACTGCTGTTGCTTATAGATATGAGTAAAATGAAATTCTTGAGGTTAAGAAAATCTCTGTTTATCAAGAAGTTGTGTTTTTTTTTTTTTTTGTCTAACTGTGAAATTTTTATTTTCTTTATCTTGAGGTGTAATCCACACTGAAGGATGAAGTCTTTGATCTTTATCAATGAATGCTTCAAGTTCTCTTGACTTCCAGGAAGCTAGGTTGTGTCATTTGCATATCACAGGTTGCTAATGAGCCTTCTTACAGTTCTGTTGCAAAGGTTCTCTTCATATGGTCCAGCTTCTCAGTTTATTGGCTCAACATACAGAATGAATATGTATGGTGAAGGGAACACAACCCTGAGAGAAAGCTACTGATGTGAAACCATTCAGAATTCTTTTGTTACATTCAAATGACTGTCTTGTGGTCTATGTATAGGTTTTACAGGAACAAAATGAAACATCAGTGACTGCTGTTGCGTTGATTCCACTTCATAGTGACCCCAGTGGTCCGGGTAGAGCTGCCCCTGTGGGTGCCAGAGACTGTAATACTTTATGAGAGAAAAAAGCCTTTCTGTCTCCAAAGGAGCAGCTGGTAGTTTTCAACTGTTGACTTTGGAGTGGAAATATCATTTTTCACAATGTTTTGTTTTGTTTTATCTCCAGTGAAAACGCTGTGAAGCAGCTTTTGACGTCACAAGGGAGAAGGAAAATCAAGCTCAACATCAGCCCAAGACAGATTCCTATGAAGCAAAAATCAGGCATGTCTCCACCCTCCCAACTTTTTCTTTTCTTTTTTTTTTTTTTTTTTGGCGGGGGGGTGGTGGGGGGAGGCATCACTGCTCTCTGATGGTGGGAGTAGGAGGCCCAACCCCACTGCTGGAATTGAACCTCCATCCCAGTGGGCTGCAATCCCGTACACAACCACTATGCCACCGGGACTCAGCCCCCCTCCCACCTTTTTCTTTACCTATTCTGACATGCTCTACTTCTTTGTTAGGTTTAATAATTACTTTAAAGGATTACACAGAACCTATCTGAGGTAGTTAGGTATGTTGTGCCAACTAGGCCACTAGAACATTTGGGTAGAGATTAATCAATTCACAGTTTAATTTGGAGGGCAGTGAGATAAATGGCTCTGCAAGGTCCACCTCCTCTCTTGTTGGTGACCAGAGTGCTACTTCAATCTGTGTGCTGCGCTACTTGTGGGCCAAGGCAAGCCATGGATCATGTGCTTGAGGCTCCTTTGAGACCTGTTTCACCACAATCCTAATGGGTGCATTGCTTGAGCTTGAAGGTGGTAGATCCTGTCTCTAGTTCTCAGTCTCTCAGCCATGTTGTTTCTTAGAGTCTGCCTTGCTAGCATTGCTACAAAACTCTTTAAGCTCTGCTTATAAATGTTCAAAGGACATTGGACTCTGTTAATAAGACTACAGACCTATAGAATTCAAGAATGCAAAATAGACCAATATCATGATAAAGTTCAATACAGCCTATTTTCATGGTTCCTGGCAACATTATTGTCAGGTACCTTATTAGCAATATTAGCAAGCTATCCAACATGTTTGATGGGTCACAAACATTTCATATCCACATAGTCCTTCAGAGTCATCTGATAGAAACTGCAGAGTAGGCCAAGAAGAGCCATATCAAATAATTAACAAAGAGATTGAGTTTGCACCTCCTTTCAGTTTCTTACTGCACTTCCTCAATCAGGGAAGCGAGAAAAGATCCAAGCAAGCCAACTAACTTGAACCATTAAGAAAAAGAAAAAAAAATGAACTTTTAAAAATGTAACGATTATATGGTATATCACAACATATCCTATGGATGGGTGTACATTTTGTTTATAGCATTTTGTAACTATGGGTGACAGGAAGCGTCTGTTATTTTAAATGATTCTTTTGATTGTGAATTGGGAGGGTTTACATTGCAGAGCATTAATTCTGCATTTCACAGTTCACGCCATTCATCACTCCCTGCCTTTCCCTCTGGTATTCCATTCTGCCTCATCTCCATTGATATGTCTTCTCCTTCCTATGGACTTCCATCCCCCTTGCACCAAAATCCATACTCGCCAACCTTCTAACTTGTCTCACCATCCTTCCATTGCCTTCCCTCTCTTAGGAACCTCCTAAATCTAAACCCTTTGCATGAAAGCTTTTGACCATGGCATGAGCTGTGTCATGATTCCAATCACTGGTTTTTAGGGATGCATTGGTATTCCATTGTGTGTATATTCCAAAGTTTCTTTATCCATTCTTCTATTTGTGGGTATTTTATATAGTCTTAAAAAATACTCTCTTGGGCTCTAGCTTAAATGCTATTATTTAATTAATTAAAATAACTTTTTAGTTTCTGATCTTAAATTTTCTATCAAAAGTGATATTATATCTTTACATTATTTTAGATATTGTTTTAGAAATTTCAAGAATTATATGACTTAATAAATTGAGCATTGTAGACACTTTCTTAAATGAATAGCAAATACCCTCTGTCCTTGCTTGACTGTTGTGACCTTTTTCTTGTTAATATTGTTTGTTGACCTTACTAATCTGCATAAAGAAAAAGATTATATGACTCTCTAAAATGCTTCACAGGCCTTTCCTCTAAGCTGAATTTCTACATCTTTCAGAATTCAATTTTGATATTATGACTTGAATAATTCTCCTATTTTTATGTATAGGTGCCTATTTCTGATTTATAAAATTCTTTTGTAAGCTCTAAAATCCATTCTTCTATTTGTGGGCATTTTATGTAATTTCTGGTCTTATGGATTTAGTAAGTATGGAATCTCATCATTTTTCTTTAAAGCTTATCTTTATATACATTATGTATTCCCAGTGAATATTAAATTATAATGAGAGTATATCCCTATCTAATTCCTCATGTGAGTTGAAATATAAAATACCATTAAGTTGGAATAATAATATTTTCTTAGCTTTCATATTTAAAAGAGCTAATTTAATCAAATATTACTTTCGAATAACCTTATTTACACTTTTTCTTCTCTGTTGATATAATGTATTATATGCATAGATTTCTTGATATTAAATACCCTGGTTATCGTGGAATGAGCTCTAGTTGATTATAATACATTACTATTTTAATCTCTTAACAGGATCAATTTTCTAATATTCTACCTGAATTGTGATGGTTCAATATTTCTCTTTTTCTGAATATTCTTAGTATGTTTTTGTATTAAAGCTAAACTATCTGTATAAGTGAATTGGATAAATGTCCATCCTTTTCATCTATGATGAGTTTAAATAGCATTGAGATTCCCTACTATTTATAGACTAGAGAAACTAAGCTGGAAAGCCACGTAATTCTGGTGTCTTTTGTTATTCTTACTATGGTAATTATAGCTGGTTCATATTTTTTCATTTTTATTGCGCAAATTTTATTTACTTGTTGCTAGGAAATCATCTACTTCCCTCAGGTTTTCATTTCATTGCCAGAATGGTCTGCTTGATGAAATGTTAATGGAAAATGCAGAAAATATAATTCCATCCATAATGTGAGTTACTGTAAGTAGGTAAAATTGGATATATATATATATGTATATATACATACACACACACAGTCAGATATTAGTTGGTATGAATGAAAGAGAGAGAGAGAGATTGAATTAGAGGTAAGTTGTTGGGTAATTGAGACTGGTGCCACAGTAGTTAAATTGCTCACCTGCTAACAAAAGTTCAGTGATTGAGCCTAGCTATTCCTCAGTGGGAGAGACATGTGGCATTCTGCTTCTGCAAAGATTCATGGCTTTCCAGGAGGCTCTCTCTGAGTCAGAGTCAACTCTGTTCCCTGGTTGGGTAATTATTTTTCCCTCTTTATTTCTTCTATTTTCATAATAATATAAGCAATATTATTTTTAAAAACCTAAGCAACATTCTATTGTTAATAACCAGGTACTATGATCACATAAGAAGATTCTGATTGGGCAGACTCTGACTCAAATCCTGCATCTGGTAGCTATACACTATATGAGGTGGAATTCTCTTAACCTCAATGTCCTCAACTCTAAATTGGGGACAGTCACAGTGACCCTGGTGTAAATGCGATGTGTCCAATGTAGTAAACACTGACTCATTATAAGCCACCATGCTCCATAAAGTCGGCTGTAGAAGACTCTCATCGCTACAGTTTGCTTCCTTCCCAAAAGTACTTAGATTCTGTTGACTGTTTGCTGCCATCATGGTTAATATGGCTGATTGTGTGTGTGTGTTATAACTCTTTTAGTGTTAAACTTATCTGCCAAGTTAACTCTGACTCATAGTGACTGCCTGTGTATCAGAGTAGAAATTGTGCTCCATGGATTTTCGATGTAGTGAACCTCTGAGATCACTGTAAATTCACCCACAGTTATGAGAAGTAAAGGAGACAAATCCCTTGTTGTCATTACTTTGTTCTTCCATATGGTAGCATCTTTCAAAACTCTAGGACAGTGCTGGAGCTAAGATACTAACATTGTTGTAGTTAAGATACAGAACATTCTCATGACCAGGAAGATCCCTAAAGTTGTCCTCTTATAGTCACACCCATTTTCTTCCTGCGTCCAGGAGAGAAATGCCACATATTTAATATTTTACATATTTTCTGGTGTTTGAAATATTAGTGGCATAGTTTCTAGCATCCTAGCAAAAAGCCAGTATAAAAAACTGACAGCAAGTTGCCGAGTCTTTAGTGCTGCAACCATCAATCTATTCTCCCTTTCTATGCTCTTGTAATTGTAAGAATTTTATAAATATATGTACATTACAATTTGTTGAATGTTTGATGTGTGAATTATATACCATTAGATCATCATTTAAATGAATAAATCGAATAAAATTGCAAAATATAATATTTGGGGGTTGGCTTTTTCCATATTAAGCATGATTCTGTAAAGATTTATTCAAGTTGTGTGTCTTA
This sequence comes from Nesogale talazaci, assembly GCA_004026705.1. Lineage (NCBI taxonomy): Eukaryota > Metazoa > Chordata > Mammalia > Afrosoricida > Tenrecidae > Nesogale > Nesogale talazaci. The sequence goes on along the minus strand of PVJH01002331.1, from coordinate 18,483 downwards.
AGACTGATTTTTGTTGAATAGGAGCCTAGGATATGGAAGTTAAACCATTTACCTGCTGAAGGACATCACAAATGTTTGCAGTGTTTAGCTATTATGATGAAAGCTACTATAAATATTTATGTGCAGCTTTTTGGGTCAACATAGTTTTCATTTCTCTGGGATAAATGCAAGTCTTCATTTCTGTGGGATAGAATGCATGTGCTTGCTTAGTTTTTTAAAGCTATTGCCATACATATTTTCAATGACTGTGCCATCTTACATCCACACCAATTGGTCTTCCAAGGCTAGATGTAACACACCTTGATGGCATCAGCCTGGGCAGAGCTGTTCAAGCTAATGTCTGGTTCTAGTCAGGTCCAGATTCAGAGGTGGATATGGTTTTCTGCCTCTTTTGCCCATAGGGCTTATTTTTTGTTTTGTTTTTACAAAATTTAGAATAATAACAAAAACACAAAAATAAATTTACCACGACTGACAAGACCATCAGTATTGTTTTCAATAATTTTATTCTGTTGTGGTTGAAAATGTATACAGCACAACATCACCAATTTAACCATTGGCACATGGGCATTTCTGTGGCTACATTCTTTGAGCTGAGCAACCATTAATACTCTCCTTTTCTGAGTTGGTTTCCTTCCTTCACATGCACTCATTGCCTCCTAAGATTCTTTTCTAATCACTCACTTTGATCCCATACAGATAGTTGTTGAAGGAGTACAGCACTTTTTGACTATTGAGCTAAATTATTGTTTTGGTTTTAAGAACTTTAGAACATATATTTGTCCTAAATTTTAAAGTTAATCTGAGGGAAATAACTTCTTAGTGTTTTTTGTTGTTGTTGTTTTTGTGGGCATCACTGCCTCTTGTGGTCGTGGGGCGTTACCCAGCCGCCACTGGATTTGAACCACCAAGCCTGTGGGCTGTAGTTCCACACACAATCACTTACGCCACCAGGGCTCAGCCCCTTCCTAATGTTTTTAACAACTGATTTTTCAAATATAGATCTCTAAGCCATTTTTCAAAGGCATCTTTGGTGGGTTCAAAATGCCAAATTTTGTTCAAGCTAAGTTTTTCCTGACTCACGGAGATTAATAAACAAGAAGCAAGATGATGAAGTGGCAGCAGCAGTGGGGATGGGGGGGTGGCAGTGGCACAGGCTGGGGGTTACATAGGTTGAAGTCTGCCAGATTAATCCATCGTCAGCAATCAACTTGATGGCTCCTGAGATTGGCAGGCAACATAACCAGAGATTGCGGAATCAGACACCAGATCCACTTCCAGCAAAAGTCAAAAGGACAAGGAGTATTCAACTCTGTTTAGTCTGTCTTTTATACAAAAAGGTATATGATACCAAAGAAATGTCATCTGGTGGCGAACCAGTTGATACATTGTACTCCATTCCTATCCTTACTCAGGAGTGTCTAGTTGACATAATCCCCAATTGTCATATTCTTACTTTTAAAATGGGGTTTATCATAGCCCCAACTGTTTGATATTGTGTTGCATTTGTGGGTTTGCCTATTGTTACGATGCTGATAGTCATCACTATTCCATATATCAACAGGGTCTGCCATGAGGGATAAGTGTCAGTGGAATTTTCTGAGGAAGATGGGCTACAAAGTAAAGACTAATAATCTAATTCCAGAAATTAACCAATGAACACTTTAAGGATCATGACAGAAACTACCAAATAGTGGCATTCCCCCAAAAAATGCACTGGGGAGAAGACAGCTCTGCTAACATACATTTTTCTGGCAGGCAAGAATAGAGCAACTCGCTCTGAGTTCATGCAACCAGGGGTGTCACGTGCAATTGTTCCCTCTGGTCACAGTGAGGTTTTTTTTTTGTTTTTGTTTTTGCAAAAGCAGTTTCACCAGAACATCCTTTTTGTGGTGGTCCATTTAAGAGAATGATGTGTGGACGTGAAATTTTGTTTTCTGCTTGGGAAAAATGCCACAGAAACTATTGTGATGTTCAGCACAGTTTACAAGGACAGCACTACGAGAAAAACTCAATTGTATGAGTGATTTACTCATTTCAATAATGATAAAATGTTGATTGATGACAAACTTCATCTGAACACCTGTCAGCTATATGAACAGATTAAAATGTCAACTCCTAGTGCATTTGTAGTTCACTCCACCAAGTCAGACTCTTAAGCTTTTTATTTAGAGGTTCTGAAAAGATAGCATAACAGTGTGTGACACACAAAAAAAGGCCTGATTTTTGCAGATAAGGAACTGGTTTTGTCACTACAACAATGCACCTGCATTCCCAGACATTTCAGTGCAACAGTTTTTGACCAAAAGCAGCATATACCTTATACTGTACTCACCTGAATCACTCTGTATGACTTCCTTTTGTTTCTTGTGAAACAAGAAAGGGGACATGGAAGGATAGCGGTTTGGTGAAATCAAAGAGTTGAAGAAAAAATGAGGGAGGTGCTGTCAACCATCCAAACTGATGACTCTGAAAAATGTTCCTAAGAGTGGAATCACAGATTTGACAAATATAATGTGTCATGGAGAGTACTTCGAAAGATGACAAGGTTGTTTTGTAAAAAATAAATATATACAAAGGTATGGCAGTCACCTAATCTGGTGTCAATTTGAGGATTAAGAGTGGAGGGGTGGAATCTAGGCTGTCAATCTAGAGATAGCCAATGAGACCTCTGTGTGGGCATGACCTTCTCCTGAGAATTCATTCTTGGAAGCAGAAGACACTATTTCTCTGCTCACTCCCTGGGAGATATTGCAACTGATAAGACACATACTGATAGACTCTAAGTCCTGGAAACTGGAGGAGCCACGGAGAACCTCCCCTTAGTGCTGAGATGCTTCTACTGCCACTGGATACACAAGACTCTGCACTCACTGGCCTGTGATTGTCCTGGTGTCGTTGGATGGTTTCATAAGTCTGAAGAGGTCTTAGAGATTGGTATCGGACATGGGCTAATATCAGACTTATGACCTTGATCTGTACTGGGTTGTGATGTTTTTCTCAATGTTCAATTGCTCTAGTATATAAGCCTTTCTTATACGCATATGAGTATTTAAAAATTTGTTTCTCTAGTCTACCCCTACTAACACAAAACTTTGAAAAAAATTCATTTTGAAGTATACCTCCTCATATAATACTGGAGCATGGTGGACTCAACGATGAAATGGTGACTGTCAAGAAGGACTTGAATATAACAGCAATCTTGATACCAAAGGATCTTGATGACAAAGTTTCATTATATGGTATAAAAGTAACAGAACCTACTTGGTGGGAACAAATAACGATGATTAAACCTGTCTCATACAATCTTAATGGGAATTGAATGAGGTGATATATGAAAGGTGCTTGGCCCATAACAACTATTCAATAATTATTTCATATTGCTGTTATTTGTTGCTGTAGAGTGGACTGCAACCCCATGTTACAGAATCAAATTTATCCACAGGGTTTCCTAAGATATAATTTTTATGGCAGCAGATAGCAGAACTTTCTCCTGGGGTATTAAAAGATAGTCTAAAACTATACCACTCTGAATGTGACCCAATTTTTCTAATCTAAGAAGCTAAGCAGAGCTAGGGCTCCTTAGTACCTGTATGGGAGACCATGTGGGAACATCACATGTCATGACAGTCAAATAACAGAATGATTTATACCAAAAACATTCACGAACTCACCATCATTGATTTGATTCTGAGTCACAGAGACCCTACAGGATAAGGTAGAACTGCCTCATAAGGTTTCCAAGATTACAATTCTTTATGAGAATAACCAAATAAAAGAATGGCTTATAGAACTAACAGTATTATCTATGGATAATATCCTCCCATAGACAACCAACTTTTTGACACAATATATTCAACATTTTCCTAAAAGATGAGTAATGCAAGAAGGGGAGGGGAAATTAAACAATGATTCAGAACAAACAAAACCAAGAAAAGAGGGAGGAGAGAGAGAGAGAGAGAGAGTTCTCATACTGTGAAAATTATAAGCAGTGCCATGAAACAGTTTGTATATGGATTGTTAAATAGAAAAACTCGATTTGTTGAGTATATTTTCATCTATAAACAGTATTTTGCTTTTTTTTTTTAAGAGAAGAGTGAAGCAAGGCAACACTTAGATAAAGCATGGAGTGGGAGACTGTAAGTTCCAGAATGTCTTCATTGGAGAGATTGTAAAAAAACAACTTCTAAGTGGCCTGATTTCTAAACAACAGAATTGATGTAGAAAAGTGGTGTGCTTACATCTTCCTTGTCCCTTCCTTCTTGGAAAGCGCTCCAGCGTGGTGCTTTGGAGGAAAGCAGAGTTGCTGAGAAACTCACAGGTGTTTGGGGGAAAGCACGCTGAGAAAGCAATGTAAGAGAAGATGGTTGACAAGTATGGTGAATCTATTAAAAGAGGAGCTTGGATACAAGTTTATTTTCTCATAAAATTGTTCCCACCATTTTGGTTTTATATTTAAAACAGGTTTTATTCCAAGAGGTAATGGGGGCAGGGTGAGGAGTTCTGAAAGACAGACCAGGCTCTGGCAAAGGACACTGTGCTTGGTAAAGTATGGGGCAGCGAAGGAATGGCAGCCCGTCGATGAGATGGATTGTCCCAGTGGCTGAACCAATGAACTCAAGCAGAAAAGCCATTGTGAGGCTCACAGAGTAAGGTGTCTTTCTGTTGTGCATAGAGTCTGAACTGACTCAATGGTACACAACAACAGAGAGAATGAGAGCATTTTCATTGGACATTGAATGAAGAACAAAACAAAACAAAAACAACACAACAGTTAGAAAGGAGCCTACTTCCTCAAAAGAGCAAAGATATATAGGAAATCAAGCCTTAGGCTGGTCAGGTAGATAAGTATAGTCTGGAAAGGAGAAATCAGTGTGACCATAAGTAATGAAGTTTTCTCTTTATATCTGAGTATAATTTGCACAATTTACTTGAAAGTTGTGACCTAATCTTTCCCCTGGCATCAGTGAAATAACGGGTGCCCTTTAAGGGACTTCCCAGCACGCTGTGCTGGAGAGACCAAGAGAGAAGGGAGAGAATCATAACGAAAGTCCAGGGATGAATCCTCAGGGCATTATCCTCAGATCAGTGTCTTGCTTTCCCAGCTGACCAGGCAAAGAGACAGTGCAGGATCAGCAAAAACAACTACCAGCAAGGCTGTGTTCTCACATAGGTGATTGCTCTGAGGTTCTAGTTGAAGGGAACGTTATGTCAGGGAGATTGGGAAGGGATTGGGAAGAAGTTTCTGAGGAATGAAACTAGAGATGCGAATTAAAACAAAGCAATACCATTTGCCAACTAGCAAATTGGCAAAGACTTAAAAAGAATACCTAGCGTTCTCTAGGATAAATGGAGAATGGTACTCTAATGTATACATTATTGGTGGGAATATTCATCAGCACTGCCCTTCCAGACTCAAAACTTTGAAACTTTCTAAGCCAGAGTTTCAATTAGGATTAGTTTCAACTGTAAAGGCTCAAAAAAAATCTTCTAAAGAGACTCAAACATGAGGAAGGTGTGTACCCTCTGATCTCTCAAGATGAGAAAGTCATGGCTAGTAAGGGCTATGTAGAAGGTACAAAGGATCAAGATGCCATCTATATTTTCTTTCATTTTTTATTAAAAATCATTTTACTGGGGGTTCATATATCATTTTTCACAATTCATAAATACATATACTGTACCAAGTACCTTTACATGTCTCTTCCTGCTATCATTCTCCAAATATCCACTTTTCCACTTGAGCCCTTGATATCAGCTTCCCATATTTTCCCCTCTTTCCCTGCTCTCTCTCCCCCACCAACCTCAATACTTTATAAATTATTATTGTTCTGTCATATCTTACGCTGCCCAACCTCTCTGCCATCCCACTTCTTTAATGTCTGTTCTCCAAATAGGAGGTTATGTGTAGATCCTTGTAATTGGTTCTGTCTCTCTACCCCACCTTCTCTCCACCCATCTGGTAGCTCCCATCTCACTACTGGCTCCAAGGGGCTCATCTGATCTGAGTTCCCCATACCTGCATCTCCCCTCTCTACCAGTGTACCTTCTCCAGTCCAGCTGGATTTGTAAGGTAGATAGTTGGGAGGAGGTAGCCTTCGGGAGCTGGAGGAAAGTGGTATGCTTCATCACTGTCTCGCTATACCTTCACTGGCCTGTCTCCTCCCCATTACTCCCCTGTAAAGGGTGACCAATTACCCACTGGTGGGCCTTCGGTCCCCACCCTGCTCTCCCTTCTATCTTGTTGATTAATCATCAAAGACTTTTTCTTACGTCCATGGTGGTTATTTGACATCCAGTTATCCTCTCAACTTTCAGTTAGAAGGAATGCAAAGGAAAACCTTCACTTTAAAAATGTAGAAGTCTCATACTATTCTTACATCTGTATCCCAAAGCCTGCCCCATCAATCTGGAGTCTCTTGGATTGTGCAAATGTAAATATGGTCAGCACTGGAGGTTCAAGTCCACTGGCTGGCTTCTGCTTGGGAAAAATCAGCCATGGAAGCCGTAAGGAGCACAGCTGTTCTCTGCCATCTGTGGGGCTGCCATGAGTCAATCTACTCACCAGCAACTGTTTTACTGTTTATTTTGTTTGGGTTTAACGCTTGGTCACAAGGTAACTTTTGGTTAAAAGTGTAGGGAGAAAAATACATGTGTCAAACCTTTTGTTTTGGGCCTCATCATGCCTCAGGTCTCTGGTCTATTTGATTGTTCCAAACTTGTGCAGCTTTTTTCTAAAGCTATGCCTATATTCAAAAAAACAAACAAATCTCTCTTAAAATACTATGACCTCTGACTAGGACAAGGGTGGTAAGACTTAGCCTCACTTGTACTTTGGAGATGCTATCAGCAAAGACTGGTCCCTGATGAAGGACAACATGCTTGGTAAAGTAGAGGGGTAGTGACAAAGTGGAAGATCCTCAGTGAGTTGGGTTTTCACAGTGACTGCAACAATAGTGGCTCAAACATAAGAACAATTTTGAGCATGGTGCAGGATCAGGAAGGGCTTCTTTCTACTTTACACAGGGTCACTATGAGTAAGAACTGATCTAACAGTACCTACCAACAACAGCATGCCTGCCTTCATCCGTGGGGTGTGTCAGAAATGCCCAACTTCCTCTAGCTTTGAGTGTTGAAATCTATTCTCCATACACTTCAGGGTCCTTCCAAGATGCCATCTCTTCCCTGAAACAGATGAAGAAGATAGGCTTTCTACCACTTTTATAAGTAGTGATGATTATTTCAACTTTATATCACTGCTACTTGGAGGCTTGTCTCTTCTCTTTTGGATCATGCCAATTCCCTTAAGCCCAGACCTATGCACTAGTCCTCTTTGTAATGCTCTTCCTCCTCATATCTGTCATAGAACTTAAATACAACAGGATCTCAGCCAATGATCATGGAACTAAGTTAACTGGAATAAATTTACATAGCATGATTAGGAGATTTCCACTGCCCACAAGAAAAGGAGAGTGAGAACAGAAATCATAATGTTGAGTGGAGAGGATGTTTGAGGACTATGAAAGAAAGAAAAGAGACAAGAAGATGGGATAAAAGTTTCTAGACAAAAATACTGTTGTGTTTTATTTAATGAACATATAATATTCAGGAAAATAAAAACAACAAGAAACAAAAGTCTTGTGTCATTATGCATGAATGGTCATTTATTGAACTTCCCCAGGGACAAAGACTAATAACCTCCCATAATACTTGTTTCTTTAAGGGACAGTTGTAATTGACACAAATGTCTTCCTTTGTATCAATCTAAGATAAACCTGCTATCATTGTTCTTCCAGTTCCACATCAAATCTTCTTTCTATATTAGTCATACATCTGTTTTATAATAGCTTGTATGTATTCAGCAATTCTTAATTTAAACTTATTGTTTTCTTCGAATGTCACCCACCAAAGATTGTGTTTATCCTACATTTAAATTTCTATAAGTTTTGTTATCCTATTTGTTGTCAGGTATTGCTTATCTCCAAGATAACTTGTATGACATATATGATCACCCAGTAGCATCTTACCAATTTCCTCCCTCTCTTTCCTCCAAACCCACAGTTTCTTAATATTATGAACTATGATGTAAAGTACTATTTCAATTGACCATTTAATCTATTTTTAACATCAATATCCTATATACACCCATCATACTGAATTGAAACACAAAAAAATATGTTTTTTAGAAAGAGGGCACTATTCTGCATCTGCTAGTAGGAGAAAGTACAGAGTAGAGGGATGAAACTGGGTGTTGTCACGGGGCCTCAGAAAACCAAGAAAGGAGCTGAAAGGACATGAAATGGGTCAATCCGCAAAGACTGGGCCTTCTACTCCCACCACAAGAGGGCAGTGATGCCTTCGACAGGGATTGTCAAACTCTGTCCCTCTCCACCTCCTATTAATCTCATCTCAGTTGAGAGGGAAGGAGGCCCTACAATAAGACATATGTGAACACACACTCTGTACATGAAGGAATCTTGTGTTTGGTGACTTTAGACCAGAGCTTATAAGGTCACTGTTTTTCTGTACATAGTTCCAGACACCCAGGAAACACTCGGAAAACATTGTGAATAAATTAATAAATAAATGCATAGATGAACAATTATGTACAGCACATAATTGATGAGACCATGTAAAGAACACTTTCAGAGACAAGAAACAACACCTGTAAAATGGGGAAAGGCTGAATGACATCTGAGATACGATAATTCATTGTGGCCCTTAGAGCCATTATCCTTTTGGTGATGCATGGTCATGGGGGTGTTCTAGACTTCTGTAGCTGTTATCTCACTCTGGAGAGCGTTCTCTACAACCCGCACAACCAAAACCAGACCAAAGTCATTGCCACTGAGTCCTGCTGACTTATAATAATCCACTGTGGGTTTCTGAGACTATATCTAGTCTCTAAACTTTAGAGGAATAGAAATTCCAGTCTTTCTTCCATGGACCTACTGGTGGTTTTGAACAACCAACTCTCTGGATCACAGCCCAACAATGTATGACCACTACCCCACCAGAATTCTGTGGCTATAGTCTCATTTTAATGGTATTTAATATTATACTTCTGGACAGGGTTGGAGTAAAATTAAGACCTTAGAGTTGAACTAAGACTGTGTTTGCTTGCATGAAAATTTTACTCTACATTAGTAGAGGGGTGACTTAAGACACCATCCTTCATTTATCTTGAGGATATGGTCTGCTAAAAGACAAACCACACTTCCACCAAGGCATTTCCTCAGAGTAGAAGAGCCATCTGAGATACTGATAAATCACTGCACCATTTGGAAGACCATTTCCAAGATCTCTTTCTGAAATGCTGGAGGCTACAGGGACCAGATGCACCAGAGATGGTGGCACAGACATTCAGAGGAATGTTGCTGAGACTATCGGATGCAGCCTCCTTATCTGGCGGGTCCAGAGACCATGGAATTGTGGGACACAGTTATAGGTGGGCGATCTTCCTGCTTCATGGAGGCAAAAGCATGGCTGAAGGACCGAAGACCAGAGATTGACTTGGCTGCCGGCTGTGAGTGTTCATCCTGTGGACCAGTGACTACATCCTTCCTAGTTGCTGATCCTATCAACTTCCCTAATAAACCTCTGAGTTTTAAATATTGTTTGTGAGTTCTGTGTGGGCTTTGTAATGAATGGCCAAACCTATCATAGACATAGAATGTCAGAGAACAAAGGGTTGAAGTCAGAATAGGTAAAGAAGGATGGAGCATAGAGACATGTCTGACTCTTGTCTCGTGACAAGAGGGAAACCAGGGGAGGTTGGATAAGTCCATTCTATTGCTGTTTACTGAAACACCTAGACTGAAATAAAAGCAGCAGAGAAAATTTCTGCAGACCTCAGAGATCTAAATGGATACTGCTTCCTTATTTATCAGTTGAATAAAAATGATTAGCAGGCAAGCATGTTTTGCATTTAAAAAAGCATCAAATACATTTATTTACAGATAAGGGAGAAAATCCAAAAATCAAGAGACTTCTAAACAGTCATGCTCCTCATTAGCTGAATCATTTGCATGAAAATGCAGTATCCTTCCTAACACAAGAGGAAGATTTTTTTTTTAACACAAAATGCCTTCTTTCTTTCTATTTTTTTATTCCTACCTTACAACTAAATTGTAGTAACTAGGTTGAAAGCCAGTTTAAGTTGGTGGTGTAATTGTTTATGCATTGGGGTGCTAACCTCAAAGTCACCAATTCAAGGCCTCCATGCTGTGCTTGGGAGAGAAATGAGTCTTTTTACTCTATAAATAGTTATAGTCTCAGAAACACACAGGGACAGTTCTACTCTGTCCTGTAGGATCTGTAAGTGTCAGAAGTGGCTTTTTGGCAGTGGGTTTTTGTCTTATTTTGGTTTTTAGTTGCAGACCTGAAGGAATTAGAAAAAGGGCACTGGGAAATGCAACATTATACCATTGCCCTACAGCAGGGAGTTTTTCTGGAGTGTTGCAAATGGTTGAAACATTTGACACCAAACCCAAAGTTTGGAGGTTTATGTTCACTTAGAGGTCTCTTGAAAGAATGGTCTGGTCTACTTCCAAAAAATCATTCCTTATGAACCGTGTGGCCCACGGATCTACTCCAGCACCTAGTGGGTTGCCACGTGCTGGCGTTGACTTCCTGGGTACAGGAGACAAGGAGCAGAGGTCAACAAATGGATGAACTACACACCCATGTCACCAGCATGCTGTCTGAATGGTGGAGCCACAAACAACTTTAGGACAGGAAATTAGAAAACTAAAATCAACTTAATTTTTTCTCAAGTCTCTATTAAGCCAATATGTTGAAGGAGCAATACATATATGACTTTCATCTCAGAGGTTCTCTCTACAGGTCTACATGGATGCCTTGATTTCATTGATAGATTTTATACTGATGGAGTAATTAAGGGGAATAAGAGGATAATCCCAAATCTCTCTACTTCCGACAAGTTCATACCAGGCTCGTTATCTGCTGTCTTGTAAGCCATACAAAGAATCCTCTGGGCCAAACTGTACAGGATTCCTTGGCATCTTTCGATTTCTTTAAACACATACGTAGAAGATACTATCAGCTTGTCTCAGGTACTGGCAATATATTGCCAAAGACAAAGTTCTTGGCCTCCTCTAGAGTTATATCTGTTCCTTAAATTGCAACCGTGCTCAAGACAAAGGTCAGAGGCTTCCAGGACCATAGTGTGCGTCTAGGAAGGAGAGAACATGAAGTCAATGAATAGAGATGAGCTACACTGATGGCTTGCTTTGTTTCTTGCTGAAACTTTGCTAAAAAAGGAAATGGAGGAATTGTCTGTCTCTGCAGCAGCTCTTCAGAAATGAACTAATTAAGCCATCTGGGAAAGTGACATACAATTTTGGGGAAAAGACATCCTCGATTTTCTAGGACAGTAGGAATTTCAAATACACATGTTTAGCATTTATATAAACCAATGACATATGCTAAAATTTTAATGCTTGGAGATCCCAACCACATCTTTCTTGTCAGATTTGGCTGAAACATGCCTTTCCTGCTTTGGGGATTGGAGAATATGAGTATTCTCTACATACCCACTAGAAAGGTACAGCTTACTTAATGGGGTCCAAGACCACCACCAGCAGCAGCAGTAGCAGCCACTGTAGCAGGCATCACAGTGGAGCTAGCTGGAAATCTCAATTGGGCAACCCCACAATTGGATTCCCTAGGTGATTCTGATGCAAGCACTGGTTGAGAAGCATTATTAAAGGGTATTGTTTTCCTAAGTACCAAATTCAAATATAGCACGCATGAAAATAAAATTCCTTGGCCCTGCACAGGGCCAAAGAGTCACAGGAGCCAAAAAAGGAAATATGAGATGCATCATTATTGAGAAAATTGACTATAGTCCCAGATTTTCTGAAAAGTCTGCTTCCTCTTAAGTAAAGTATTTATATGTGCTTCAGGGCCTGTGGTGGTCCTAGAATCCATTGTGATGCTATAGACTATATTTTTCATGAAATATAAAGCCTTGGGAAGAGATGCCCACTTGGAAACAATTAGGTATAGACCTTTATAGAAGCTATAGTGAATCCTGTGGTACTGAACTACAGAAGAACTATGTGGAAGACATTGGAGAGTTGGAAAAGCTAAAACCTATATCAACCACCTTGTTGTTCTTTCCTCAAAGATGCAAACTCACTCAACTCACCAACAAGCAAGTCAATGCAGACTCATATTGACCCTACGTGGGACTCAGTGACTATAACTATTTGGGGGGAATTGAAAACCTAGTCTTACTTCTATGGAGTTGCTGTGGTTTCAACAGCATGTGATCACACCCTTATGTGTAGCCACTATACCAACTGGATCCTTAAAGACACAAATGAGGCTCAGTCATTTACTTTGCAACAAGCAAAAGGGCTGCATCATGAGTCCTATCCTAACTATTCTCTTTGAATTGTGAAGGCTACAGAATGCTTTATAATAGATGTGATTTGTCTGAGGAGGATATGCCCAGATGCCTGATCTGCCAAGTGGACCACTGTTTCTTTCTTTCTAAATGCTAGTAATATACCTATGAGGTAAGTATGATCGCTTCTCGGTTACAGATGAAAACAACTGAGGCTCTTATTTACTCAATGTTATATGCCTTTTCTGTGAAGTAGTCAAAGGTGATTTTCATCAGATGCCATTTAGTCAGTTCGAACTCTTAGATACCCTGGGTACAGTACAGTAAAACCCTGCTGGTGTCTTCACCATCCCAACAACTGTCCCTATTTTGAGAGCCTGCTTTGTCTGACCACAAAGCCTAAGATCATTCCATAACACATACAACCTCTCAGATATGATAAGAATTTTGATACTAAGAGAATGAAACAATATCAGGAAGTTTATGAGCCATGAATTTTAGGGTGTAGCACAACTTTGCAAAATTGAAGAAGCTATAATGAGTGCCTTCTCTGTCCATGTTCCTTAAAATGGGAATACCCACATTTCGCCCTAACCCTTTATCCTATTTTCTTTTCTTTTTTTTTGGAGGGGGGGGCATTACTGCCCTCAGGTGGTGGGAGTAGGAGGCCCAGCCTTTGCTCCATGGAGCTGGAATAGAACCTCCATCCCAGTGGGCCGCAGTCCCGTGCACAACCACTACGCCACCAGAGGTCAGCCCCCCTTTATCCTATTTTCAACCTCAATAATTCTCATCACAAACTATCATTGTATATTTTTCTGTCACATTATTTACCTCTCCCTCTGTTATACAAGTTCTTCAATAGAAAATATTTTTATCTGTTTTTGGTTACATCTATATAAGAAAAACTTAGAAAAATAATATACAGTGAAACCCAAGAAAACTGGAACTCAAAGGGACTGCCTTGCTTTTCAGCATCTCGCCGGTTTTCTGGCTTTGTTAAAAAATCACTTTCCTACCACTCTCTATTCGTGAACAATATTTTGAATTTCCCTTCCATTAAAGATTTTAATCTTTCATAGTTTCTGATTTTCACAAGCTTTACTGTATGTTGACTGAATTAATGAATTCTTGTATATTGAGTCTAGAAGGCCAACTAGAGGAAATTTATGAAATCTTCAAGAGTGGAAATTGAAATATAGTTTCTTAAGAAGCATCTCTGTGTGTTTGTGTGTGTGGGATTGGTGTATGTTGGAAAGAGAAAGCTCGAAGAGAAAGAAAAGCACAAAGCAAGGTTTGAGTAAAGTTTAATTTCTTGCTGAGGAAATACTGAAGCATATCACTGTTTACCATATTGTTGTTGTTTTTGTTAGATGCCATTGAACCAACTCCAAGTTATGCACAATAGAGTGAAATGCTACCCGATCCTGTCATCCTTACAACATTTGTTAGGTTTGAGTTCATCGCTGCAGCCACTGAGCCAATCCAAATGATGAGGGTTTGCCTTTTGGTATCACTGACCACCTGCTTTACCCACCAAGATGACCTTTGCCTAGGACTGTTGTCTGTTTACCACATATCCAAATTATATCAGATGAAGTCTCACTAGCCTTGCCTCCAAGGGGTATTCTTCCAGATATTTGTTCTTTTGACAGTCCATAGTGCTTTCAATCTTCTTTGCTGTAATTGTAACTTTTCTATTTTTCTTCGGTCCTTCTTATTCAATGCAACTTCCACACATACAGAAGGTAATTGCAGATTTCAGGACTTGGATCCGGTCCACCTTACTCCCGACTTACTGTCTGGCTGTTCGATACTTTAAAAAGGTCTTCTGTAGAAGACTTACCAATGCACTGTGCTCTTTGACCTCTTGACTGCTATTTCCATGAGCATTGATTGTGTCCAAAGTACATGTATATAACATGTCCAAAGTACATGAGACAAAGTCTTACCATCCTTACTTCTAAGGAACATTATGGTTGTGCTTGTTCCAGTATAGACTTGTTCATTCATATGGCATTTCATGGTGTGCCAAACATTCTTTGTCAACACCATAATTCAAAGGCATTCTTCTTCAAGTTTTCTTATTCATTATCCTACTCTCACAGGTAAGGTGTATGGTAGTATTCAAAGTAACACTTTTGTTCTCTAGCACTTTAAATAGGTATTTTCCAGCAGATTATCACCATAGTCATGTTAAAACTCTGGCTTCTTAAAGAAAGAGTAATTATCCATCTTTTCATAGAAAAGAGAATTTTAAAAATTGGCTAAGAATGACCTTCCTCATTGTGTCATTATGATTCTCAACCCTCATTGTTCCTATAGTTAAAGATCTATGGACTTTGAAGTTCTTGGGATAAAAGGTGAATGTGGCTTTGTGCTGTTGAGTTGATTCTGATTGATAGTGATTGTCTGGGGCATCCTGACAGGCTTTGCTGCATTGTACTCTTTGAGCTCTAGAGGCTCTATGTGAAGCTGGCTGATTGGGTCCAACATCTGTGCCTAGGGATATTGATGCCATAAGCTGCTTCATAAGTGCTTACAGCCTTATAGAGATTATAGTACAGTGATGTCCTGCCCTATAGGAACCCTATGTATAGGCACCCACCTGAAAGCAACAGATTTATTTGGTTTAATCTTTATCAGAAGGAACTCTGGTGGTTCAGTGCTTTATTGTTCAGCTGCTAATAGAAAGGCCAGCTTTTTGAACCCACAAGCTTTTCTGTGAAAGAAATATGTATATGTAACTTTTCTATTTTTGGCTCCATATATGAATATTTTTAATCTAGGAACACTTTTTAAGCAGTTCTACTATGTTATATAGGTTTTCTTTGAGTCAAAATCATCTCTACAGCAAGGAATTTGGTTTTTATTTATAATCTCTATATAAACAGATCTCCAGGTTGGTGGGTTCAAACCACCAGTGTTTGGGTTAGCAGCTGAGCAGTTAATCATCACACAGCCAGGACTGCTTTAAGACAAATTGGCCACTGACTATTACCAGTTTGCACCACTGGCACACATACACACACAAATGGAAGCAACTTTTATTGTGTAGCTATAATTTGTTCATTGCAGCCATGAAAATATCTCTGTCCACCCAACAAGGTTGACCAGAAATTGATCCAGGAGTCCCAAGAGATTTTAGAAATCATTTAACAATTTGACTCCAGATTATTTAACTAACAATTTTAATACCTGCAATTTTGTTCTCCTGCTACCGATTTCATTTAATCCCTTGATTTGTAAATCTATTTTAGAGACTTGAGTTTCACCCAGCTGTATTTTTTCGGTCTGGTTCAGTTCATAGAGTCCTGTGGATGCAATTTTGTCTGCCTGTGGGCCCGTGTCCTAGCCATAGCTTAGTGTTGTGTCAGGGAGCACACAAGAGTATTCTTGACCTTTTCATGCATAACATTTGTGCCCAGATCCTGACAGTTTGTGATTAAGATGGAGAAATTAAAGGGCAAAAGTGAAATCAAGTTATTTTCAAAGCAAATATAATATAGCAGATCAATAATATGCAGCCTGTTTTCACACCAATCTTTATTGTTTTTGACAGATCCTGCAGTGTATTAAGTGCAATGTATTTCAGTGTTATCTAGGCACCTTCTGACCAGGCTCCTGGATACACCAGGATTATGTCATGCTGGGCTGAAGCATGGTTCATTCTAGGCATACTGAAAGGCAGAATTTATAGTAATGTGGGAGCTCTGTGATTCAATGGTGAGACTGTGATGATAAATTGCCTGCCTGAGGGACAGGCACAAGGATAAACCAAGGTCATTATCCAAGCAATTTTTGGTGTGTTTGGCTCGTTTTCATCTACAGAGGTTATTTTGTGTGTGTGTGTGTGTGTGTGTGTGTGTGTGTGTGTGTGTGTGTAAGATGAGGATAGAGAGAAGATTCCTACTGGAAAAATGCTGAAGGAACATGTTTACATTCTAGAATTATGAGTCGAGGCTGAGCCCCGGTGGCATAATGGTTGTGTGCGGGCCTGTTGCCCTCTGGGTTGGATGTTCAAATCCAGCAGCCAGGCTGGGCCTCCTACTCCCACCACCAGAGGACAGTGAGGCCCCCCCCCCAAAAAAAAAATGAAAAAAAAACAAAAAACAAAAGAGAATTATGAGTCAAATAATAAACTTATGATATAACCTGGTTACCAGTAGACTTCTGAGAACTTCAGTAAGACTACAATGAGAAAAACATTTGGATATATATGGGACCATATCAAGTAATATCATAATTGATAATATGTTTTTCATTCTTTTTAAAAATTTCTCCCGAAAGGAGACATTTCATAGATACCCACTGGAGGGGCATTCCCCTAAGAGCTCCTAAAATCAGCTCATTTCCTCCCCACCCCCGAGATCCCATTCAAATATTTCTTCCTTTCCCTTCTTCAGTGACAGCAGAAAAGTAATATTTGTGCATTTTTTATAATATTCATGCTAATTCATACATTTTGACTTTGGAATATCTAAAAGTACCACTTGTTATTTTTGTAACAATTACTGAGTCTATCCCAGTACTCACGGAAATCCCATGAATAACAGGGTGCAATCTTTATGAGTTATAAAAGTTTCCTTTGGTTGATTTTTTTTTCTTTTTCTTTTTTTTTTTTTTTTTTAAGGCATCACTGCCCTGGTAGTGGGTAGGAGGCCCAGCCTTTGCTCCTGGGAGCCGGAATCGAACCTCCATCCCAGTGGGCCGCAGTCCCGCGCACAACCACTACGCCACCGGGGCTCTGCCCTCCTTTGGTTGATTTTGCAGAAGTAGTTCTCCAGGTCTTTCTTTCTAGTCTGTTGTAGACTTGAAGTGCTACTGAAACCTTTTAAACATTATAGCAATATGTAAGCCTCCCCGGAATGATGGGTTATGACTGAATGAGGTTTGTTCATTTGCAGGATCTCCCGCATGGAAGATGAAAATTCTACCAGTGAACCACCACTACTGCATAAAAGATCTAGTGGTGTTTTAATAGGTCATAGTACATTAATCTTTGCTGCTGCCACAGACAAATCCCAAATAAAAGATGGTATGATACAGAAAAATTTAACTTCTTGTCACAAACAAAATGCAGTATCTTTGAGTAACGTCACTTGAACCGATGTTCTAATTTAGGAAGTGGTTGGTATCACTTTTACTCATATTGACACTGTCCCACTAGGAAATGCCATGCGATTGTTCTTAGGATAGAGTAGAACTACTCTTGTGGGTTTCTGAGACTATGAGACCACAAAACTTCTTTCTCTTGTGCAATGCCTCCTGGTTTCTAACTGCTGACACTGAGGAAAGAAGCCCAATCCACAGCCCATTTCATATGCCATGAGTGCTTCCGAAAATGTAGACTAGTGGGTGAATGTTAACAAGGGGCTCTTTTGGTACAATGACCAAGGGTTTGGTTACTAACTGAAAGGTCAATGGTTTGAACTCACAAACCACTCGATTCAAGCATAGGCACAGTAGTATTGATAGCAGTGGATCAGACAGGGTTTTGTTCTCCTGTGCACAGGGTCACTATGGGAGTAGCCTAACCCCACTAATGGCAGCAAGACTCTGTGGGAGGAGAAAGTAGCTTCCATTTCTAGTGCTGCCTTGGAAATCCAGCGAGTTGGGTCTGCTCTCTCCGACAGAGTTGCTGTGCGTTGGAATTGACTCATGGCACATGGTAATTGATCATCCACATTTACTCCTACAGAGAAGCCTCACTTTTCCAGAGTTAAAAACTCTGGAACTTATTCACTTATTTATGTTACTTGTTCATATTTTTTGTTTGACTTCTTAACCTCTTGTTTATTTACCTGTCAATATGTAGTTGCCCTTACTTTGCACAGTTGCCTAGGACTTCCGGAGAAAAATTGTATCCATCTAAAACAACAAAGACGGTTATATTATTTGTAAAGCACAGGTCCATATCATGGCCCAGAGATAATATTTGGTCTCAGTTATAAAAGGTATCCACTAGCATGTCTCATTCCAAAACTTTAAAATTTAAACTTTATTAAAATCTACATATATTTTGCCAATATACCAAAAGGGGTAGCAAAAAAAATCCAGAATTTTTCCCAAAAAAACTTTGTTAATTTTTTTTTTACCAAATAACCTTA